>JAJOOO010080382.1:0-48698 GCA_029582685.1 Solanum piurae
CCTAAAAAAAATAGCTCACTGGAAATTGCAAATCTGCACAGACAAGTTTTACGAAAATGGTCATAACTCCCTCATCCTAACTCGGAATGAGGTGAAACCAAGTGCGTTGGAAAGCTAACTCAAAGAGATTTAATTTAATAGGTGTGGCCCTTCCAGTTCCTTGTTTTCTAAGAGATATGCCCCTTTAAAGTTGACCCTCCAAATCGCATTTTTTGCGATTTTCGAATTTTGATACGGTTGCTCTAAAATTTGGGTTAGACCCATTTCCCACTCAATTTGACTCCATGAATAAGAATATCAAGTCGAATTTCCAAAATCATGCATGGATTTTGAGATATATGGAAATTACAATTATAGGTGTTTCCGAAGCACATTTTCGGGCATTTTTGGGGTCGTTTCATATCATCACAACTCATCACCTACCATAACATACTTAGCATATCTTTTATAGACATGTGGAATCACCTCTTGCTTTCCTATAAAGGCTCATGATTAATCGCCTCTTTCCTTAAGTAAAGGATTATGGGTAAGCACCTCCACGTACAACATCATGTGACACAGGTACTCGGCTCCATGTGTTTCTATAAGAGATCATTGGTACTCACTTCCGTGTCCAACATCATGTGACATGGGTACTCGCCTCCATGTATAATTAATATCATAGGAACGTGGGTAGTCGCCTCTTGTTCAACTTGAGGGAATAAGGGTAATTGCCTCTTATTCTGCTCTAAGGAATGTGGGTAATCGCCTCATATCCTTCTCATTTAGAGGTCATGGGTAATCTTCTCTAGCCTTATCAATTTCTTAGTCTTTTAGCTTTGATTCATTTTGGGTGAGAAATCCTTTCAGTCTAGAATCATTCAATTTGAGAAAGACTTTCACATTCATACATAAGCAATTCATGTGGAAACTAACCCTTCCACGACAATTACATTAAAAATCAACATTTCATAATATATGATTCACTCTCAAAGAAATACCTAGCATTATTATTATATATGCTTTACTCTGAAAGAAATTCTTCTCATAATCATCACAACTGCTTCAATATCAAAGCAATACCTATCAAAATCATCATATATGCTTTAATCTCAAAGCAATTCATAATGTACATTATTTATCCGATAAGAATACATCTAAGTCTATAATTTCCCCTTTCATGGATCAAAACACATTTACATCTATTTCACCTTAGAAACATGGGTTAAGGATGGGTACATGTAAATTCATCCCAGAAACACGAATCCTATCAATTCATGCATAAACAATCATAAACCAATCATTTGGATCAACATTCATCAAGACCCACAACTTTAGTAGAAAACCCTAATGTAAATTGGAGAATTTCTATTTTTCAATTGGGGAATCTTAGGGGCTGCAAGGATGAAAATCCATCATACCTTGATATCAAAGCCCACTATTTCATGAGGAATAGAGACTTGACCTTGCCCTAGCTTAAACTCTTTCTTCTTCTTCAAGTTCTAGAGAGAGGAATATTTTGAGAGGAAGAACTTTGGATTTCTTTTAGGTTTCAATAATAATGACTTGAATGGGTGAGTTTTGGGGTTAAAATCACTTATATAGGGGTCCTAGGCTTGGGTAAAATGACATAGTATTAATTCACTTAAATCTGGAAAAGTCCCGAGAACCCCTGAACTTAAAAACAGCCGACTCACTCCATGAGGGGCACCACGGCCTGTCAAGGACCACACGGCCTGTAGTGACAGTCGTGGTCATTGACCAGTGGCTTGGCTTTGCCACCATTAAATTCATCTTCCTACATGACCCTCTCCATGGCCCGTAGTGGCCTTCACGAGCCATCAAGTGGCTCGTGTGGAGGGTCTCACTTTAGGCAGCCTTGGGGATCTCACTACCTCGTCTTTCACGGCCATCACCACGACTCGTGGTCCCCACCACTAGCTGTCTTGGTGGTCGTGGGAGGTGACCTCCTCTTGGTCACTCATTTAGAGCCACCATGAGTAGCACCAAGACTCGTGGTGCCTTTCACGGCCTATGTGGGTCCTCGTGAAACTTTCCTACGATCATTTGCTTGGCTCATGAAGTCTCACTTGGTTCGTAGCTTAGGTGACTAGATTCAGAGGTGTCACATTATCTCCCCCTTAGGAACATTCATCCTCGAATGGAATTATAGACACCTCATGAAATAAAAGACTCAAAACTAGCATTCCGTCATGCATGCAATCTCATCAAAATGAACATAACCAAGGATGAAACATCAACTCGAAGCTAAACATACTCAATGCACCATAAGGATGGTAGGAACTAGACCTAGCAAACCAATATGCATGAAATTTTAAGATTTCTCATATTCAAGGAGGAACTACCATCTCAAAGCTAAAAGCATGTTCAACATTATCTCATGGAGCCTACATGCTGTTATACTCAAAAGCATAGCTAAAGCATGTTCAATAATTCATCTCATGAAATCTATAGGCAACTCATACTCAATGCACAACAACATGAGGAAAATCAATCATCCAAACTTATTTTCTTTCAAAACACAAAATTTTCATGAACATTCATAAAATAAGGAAATCGTAGGAATATCTAAAATACATGACACCAAAAGAAAGAGTAAACCATGAGAAACTTATTACCTCAAGCTAGAGTAAAAGTAGAAGCAAAAAGATGAGAATATCGGGACATCATATTGGCCTCGGCCTCCCAAGTAGCACCCTCAACTAAATGATTCCTCCACAATACTTTCATGGAAGGAACTTCCTTATAACTTTTTGGTCTAAAATCTCAACCAGAACTTCCTCATAAGAAAAATTTCATCAACTCCCAAACCTTCTAAGGGAACTATAGATGTCGGATCTCCAACACACTTTTTGAAAATAGAGACATGAAAAACCGAATGCACCGGTGCCAAATCATTAGGCAATTCAAGCTCATAAGCAACCTTACCAACATGTCTCAAAATGTGATATGGGCCTACATAATGGGGACTGAACTTTCCTTTCTTCCCGCATCTCATTACACCCTTTGTGGGTGAGATTTGCAGGTAAACCCAATCATGAACATCAAACTCAAGATCTCTTCTTCTAACATTTGCATAGGACTTTTGTCGACTTTGGGCTGTTCTCAACCTTTCTCTAATAAGTCAAACTTTTTCCATAGCCTTATGAACTAACTCGAGTCCTATCAAAGCAACTTCACCCACCTCAAACAAACCTATAGGAGATCTACACCTCCTACCATAGAGAGCCTCAAATGGAGACATACCAATACTAGAGTAACATCTATTATTAAAGGTAAACTCAATCAATGGCAAGTGATCATCCCAATTTTCAATGAAATCGATGACACATACTCTCAACATATCTTCTTTTGTTTGGATAGTTCGATCCGCTTTCCCATTGTTTGTGGATGAAAAGTTGTGCTAAGATTAACTTTAGTGCCGAGACCCTTTTAGAAAGACTTCCAAAACTGAGAAGTAGACTGAATACCTCTATTGGAGATAATGGACAAGGGCACTCCATGCAACCTTATCATTTCCCTCAAATACAACTTAGCATTATCTTCCACCGTGTAAGAAACTTTGATGGGAATGAAATGGGTCAATTTTGTCATTCAGTCTACTATAACCCAAATCGAATCATATTGTCACCGAGTATGAGGCAAACCAACTATGAAGTCCATATTCAAATCTTCCTACTTCAAAGTAAGAATACTATTGTCTTGGGATAACCCTCCCGATTTATGATGCTCAACTTTCACTTGTTGGCAATTCGGGCACTTAGCCACAAATCCGGTAATATCCTTTTTCATCCCATTCCACCAATAGATCTCCCGCAAGTCACGGTACATCTTGGTGGCTCTCGGTTGAGTGGAATTTGGAGAACTATGGGCTTCTACCAAGATTTGTTCCCTCGCATCATCAATATTAGGAACACACAAACGACCTTGGTACCTAAGTATACCATCTCCCCCTTGGGAGAAAGGCTCAACCTAATTTCTAAGTACCGCTTCTTTCAATTCTACTAAGGTCGGATCAAGATATTGCTTAGCTTTCACATCTGTCACAAAAGACGATTTTAAACCATTGTGGACCATAACACCACCCTTGGTGGAGTCCCTCAATTGAACACCCGTTCAGTCCATTCTATGTACCTCTCATACCAATTCTTTCTTATCTTCCTCTACATGGGCAATACTACGCATTTAAAATCAGCTAAGAGAATCCGCTACAACATTCAGCTTATTAGGGTGATAGAGAACACTCATATCATAATCCTTAAGTAACTTTAGCCACCTTCTTTGGCGAAGATTCAAATCCTTCCGTTTAAACACATATTGTAGGCTCTTGTGGTTGGTGAACACATCTACATGCACACCATACAAATAATGCCTCTGAATCTTCAAGGCAAAAACAACTGCCGCTAGTTCAAGATCATGGGTAGGATAAATCTTCTCATGAACCTTAAGTTTCCTTGAAGCATAGGCAAAAACCTTCCCATTTTGCATAAGCACACATCCTAACCTAATTTTCGAGGCATCACAATAAACAACAAAACCATCTGTTCCTGCTGGTAAAGTCAACAGCAGAGCAGAAGTAAGTCTATGTTTTAATTCTTAAAAACTCTTTTCACATAATTCGGACCATATGAACTTGGACTTCTTTTGAGTCAAAGCTTTCAATGGAGAGGCAATAGAAGAAAACCCCTCAACAAATCTTCTGTAGTAACCAGAGATACCCAAGAAGCTTCTAATATCTGATGGGGATAAAGGTCTAGGACAAATCTTGACCACATACGTCTTCTTAGGATCTAACTCAATACCCGTACTTGAAATAATATGGCCGAGAAAAGTTGCGGACCTTAGCCAAAACTCACATTTGCTAAACTTTGCAAAGAGTTGTTGTTCCTTGAGAATTCACAACACAATCCTCCAATGATTGGTGTGATCATCCTAACTTCTTGAATTAATCAATATATCATCAATGAACAGAATTACAAACATATCAAAGTATTCTTCAAACACCCTATTCATCAAATCCACAAACACCGCCGGAGCATTATTCAAACCAAACAACATCACCAAAAACTCTTAATGACCATACCGGGTTCTAAAAGACATTTTAGGAATAACATAGTCTTTCACCCTCAATTGGTGATAACCCGACCTAAGGTCAATCTTGGTAAAGTAACTCGCTCCCTGGAGTTGGTCAAACAAAACATTTGTTCTTGGAAGAGGATACTTATTATTAATGGTCACCTTATTCAATTGCCGATAGTCAATACACATACAGAGTGAACCATCTTTCTTCTTAACAAACAAAATTGGAGCACCATATTGAGTGATACTCGGTCGGATGAAACTCTTATCCCACAAATCTTTCAATTGTTCCTTTAATTTCGTAAGTTCTACTAGAGCCATTCTATAAGGAGGAATAGAAATAGGTTGTTCGAATAAGGTCAATACCAAAATCTATTTCCCTTTTTGGAGGAATAATGGGTAAATCATCCAGGAACACTTCCGAATACTCATTAACAATGGGGACCGACTCAAGAGTAGGGGTTTCAGAATCCATATCCATCACCCTAACTAGATGGTACATGCAACCTTTAGAAATCACCCTCCTAGCCTTAAGATAAGAAAAAAACTGCCCTTTCGGCATAGAATTTACCCCCTTTCACTCTAAGATAGGCTCATTGAGAAACTGAAATCGGATTACACGGGTTCTACAATCGATAGAAGCATAACAAGAGTGTAGTCAATCCATACCAAGAATAACATTAAAATATAGCATGTCAAACTCTACCAAATCAACAAGAGTAACTCTATGGGATAACGAAACAAGACATTTTTTATATACCCTCTTAGCCACAATAGAATCACCAACTGGAGTAGAGATAGAAAAAGGATCTAATAACACATAAGGAAACACCTCAAATCTTATAGACACATATGGCGTCACAAAAGAAAAGGGAGCACTGGGATAGAGTAAATCATAAATATCAAGTTGAACAACTTTCAACATACCGGTAACCACATCGAGAGAACCCTCTTGTTCACCACTAGTCTGAAGTGCATAAAACCTATTTTGCTTGGGAGCACTAGTACCCGAACCACTTGGACTGGATAAAGTATAGGGTTGAGCCCTATGACGACTATTTGCCTCATTCTTAGCAAGTGAAGGACAATTCCTTATCTTATGGTCCATCTTACCACAACCAAAACAAGTATTGGAACCGGCTAGACATTTACCTTCATGCTTTCTTCCACACGTAGCACAATTTGGCAATGAAGAACCATTACCGCCTCCTTGAGGTTTAGCATTAGTAACCCTTTCTTTGGTGAACCTATGAGAATTAGAGTAACCTTGCTCGAAAAATTTTGTCGATATCAAGGACGACCATGTCCATCAGACCTAGCATAAGAGAAATTTTCATCACCTGTTCTAGACGTCTTTGTCTCCCTAGACCTTTCCTTTAGTTTCTCCTCTTAAATCTATAGGGCATGAATCATGAGATGAGAAATATCCATGTCATGGAGAAGAATAGTCCTACGACACTCTTTCACTACCAATTTGGACACACCCGAAATGAACTTGCTCATCCTTGCGCTAGACTCGACACCTATAGAGGGAGCATATTTCGACAATTGAGTGAACCTCAAAACATATTCGTTCACACTCATGTTTCTTTTTCATAGTTTAATAAACTGAAGAACTTTTGCCTCCCTCCTCTCAAGATGAAATAACCTATCAAGAAAAGCGGACTTAAACCTTTCCCATTCTAGGTGATCCGCATCTACGGGTCTTGCTTCCTTACATTGGTTGAGCCAAATTTGAGTAACACCCTTAAGTTGATAAGCTGCCAATTCTGCCTTTTCCACTAGATTGACTCCCATAATAGTCAAGAACTTGTAAACCTCATCAAGGAACTCTTGAGGATCTTCCTCAACCCTAGAACCGTAGACTTTCAAAGTTTTGATTCTAGTAAAGTCCCTCACTCTAGATTCTTCTGTACCCACATTTGGGTTCATGTGGACCACAACCTCCCTATTGGCTTGGGCCGTCATGGCTTGAGCCAACACTTGAAAAGTAGTCCTAAACTCCGTATTAGTCACTTGCTCTACCAAAGGGTTAAACGGAGCTTGAGGAGGAGCCCCTTGACCAATCACTTCTCCCCTAGTTCTTCTAGCAAAAATTCTTCAAGTAGTCATGTAATGTTGACCATCAAATATAAATTAGGAGAGAGACCTTATAGAGTTAAACTCTATCCTACGACTTTGAGTAATTTAGAAGTGAAGTTTTCTAAACATCTTGTAGCATCTCATTCATAAATGTGGCACGTTTCCTACTCATGAACAAGGCTCTACTAGACGTGGTTTTGAGACATCCTATAACCTTTCTAAACAATGTGCTCTGATTGCCAAGTTTTTCATGACCCAGGGGTACACCCTAGATGTAACATGGCATACAAGACCATAAGAGGCCTAATATAAGCCAATTAGCTTACATAGTCAAGATAATAGAAAATCAGTAAAATTTTAAAAATAATCAACAACATCAAAGTTTTATAAAACAAAGTAGAAGTCTAATACACTTGTCTAAAACCCATAAAACAATGTTCAAACTTAAAATGAAAAGAACATAAGGAAATGGTGGCCGAATCCTCAAATTCTATCAATCTTCAATCTTGCCTCTACTATGGATCCTAGCCACGGGGTTGAGAGTCAGGAACGCCAGACTCTACATTTGGATAAGAAATGTAGGCAAGAGTATGTGTTAGTGCAAGAATGTATTAAATATGATAGATTGGATAAACATAAACATAAACAGAAGAGTTAGACAATATAAGTCATAAGCATAATCAATGCACATAATAGATCATTTCAACATATAAGGAATACTTCTAGAAGTAACCTCAATTCATACTTAGCCAAGACATTGGTAATCCTCCACTAGTCTTACTCATCATAGAAGGCAACTCAAGCAATCATCCCAGCTCATCACGAACCATAACATATCTATCTTATCTTTTATAGACATAGGGAATCGAATCTTGTCTTCCTATAAAGGCTCATGGGTAATCGCTTCTTGACTTACATAAAGGATCATGGGTAATCACCTCCATGTCTAACATCATGTGACACGGGTACTCGCCTCCACGTCTTTATATAAGGTCTCATGGGTACTCGCCTCCATGTCCAACATCATGTGACATGGGTGCTGGCCTCCATATCCAATTTATATCATAAGTATGTGGGTAATTGCCTCTTGTTCAACTTGAGGGAATAAGGGTAATTGACTCTTATTGTACTCTAAAGAATATGGGTAATTGCCTCATATCCTTCTCATTTAGAGGTCATGGGTAATTGCCTCTAGCCTCATCAATTCCTTAGTCTTTTAGCTTAGATTAATTTTACATGAGCAATCCTTTCAACCTAGAATCATTCAATGTGAGAAAGTCTGTCATATTTATACATAAGCAATTCATGTGAGAATTATCCCTTCCACAACAATTATATCAATAATCAACAATTCATAACATATGCTTTATTCTCAAAGCAATAGCTATCATAATCATCATATATGCTTCACTCTCAAATTCATCTCATAATCATCATAAATGCTTCAATCTCAGGGTAATACCTATCATAATCATCATATATGCTTCAATCTCAAAGTAATTCATAATGTATCTTATTTATCCTATAAGAATACATTTGAATCCATAATTTCCCTTTTCATGGATCAAAACCCATTTACATCAATTTTACCTTAGAAATATGGGTTAAGCACATGTAGATGTAAATTAATCCTAAAAACATTTAATCCTATCAATTCATGCATAAATAATCACAACCCAATCATTTTGATCAACATTTATCGAGACCCACAACTTTAGAAGAAAACTCTATCTCAAATTGGGGAATTTCTACTTTTCAATTGGGAAATATTTGGGGCTCCATAGATGCAAGGATTCCACGGATGAAAAACCATCATACCTTAATATGAAATCCCACATTTTCTTGAGGAATGAAGACTTGACCTTTACCCTAGCTTTAATTCTTTCTTCTTCTTCAAGTTCTAGAGAGAGGAATATTTTGAGAGAAAGAACTTTGGATTTCTTTTGGGTTTTTAGAATAATGAGTTGAATAGGTGAGTTTTGGGGTTAAAATCACTTATATAGGGGTCTTAGGCTTGTGTAAAATGACATAGTAGTAATTCACTTAAATATGGAAAAGACGCAAAATTTCTTGAACTTAAAAACTATCAACCCACTCCACGAGGGGCACCACAGCCCATCAAGGACGACACGTACCATAATGGAAACCGTGGTCCTTGAGCAGTGGCTTGGCTTTACCACCCTTCAAATAATCTTCCTTCACTACCCTCTCCACGACCCATAGTTGCCTTAACAAGCCGTCAAGCGGCTCGTGTATAGGGTATCATTTTAGGAAGCCTTGTAGAGCTCACTGCCTCGTCTTTCACGACCATCACCACGACCCGTGGTCCCTACCATGAGCCATCTTGGTGGTTGTGGGAGGCTACCTACTCTTGGTTACTCATTGTGAGCCACCATGGGCAGCACCACAACTCGTGGTTCCCTTTCGTGTTCCGAGGTGTTACAGAAAAATACCATCTAATATAGGATGCCATGTGATCACCCACATCATTGATCCCAAAAGCTGCTGAAGATTACACAAATAATCACCACCGATATCTACAACTAGGATCTCCATCACCAAATTGATACAGAGTGTAGCATGAGTGTTCAAAAATGTACTTAGTGGGTCTAATGACTTGGTATTTTCATTAATTTACAATTTTCCCCTCTCGATATCGACTCCGAGTCTTTTATGATTGAGTTTTGAAAGTTTGTTTCAAACTTTGAGTTTAGATTTGAGAGTTTTGTAAGTTTTGAATCTGAAAGGCTAATGTTGCTAAAATGAGGTTTTACGTGTCTTTTGGAGTTTCAAGTGTTAGAATGAATTTTTGACAATTTCATTAGTCCTGAAATATAGAATCTTATCCATTAGAGTTGTTGATTTCACATTTAGGTTCTTTTTAAGTTGTCACGGCCCACGGATACCCCCTAGACGTAGCATATACTATACCCCGAGAGGCGTCATATAAGCCACTTAGCTTTCAGAGTCAAGATATTAAAAAATAGGTAAAAGATAAAACATTTTCAACAACATCAAATTTTTATAAAACGAAGATGAAAACTCATAAAAATGTCTCAAAACCATTTAATACAAAATATTCATTCAGACACATCCCATACAACAATGTTCCAAACTAAAATCAAAAGCACTTAAGGAAATGGTGGCCAAATTCTCGAATGCTATGAGCTCTCACCAATCTTCAAGTCTTGCCTCTTCTAAGATCCTAGCAACGGGGATGAGAGTTGGGAACGCCAGACCCTACATTTTGATAAGAAATGTAGGCAAGAGTATGCGTTGGTAAAGGAATGAACTAAATATGGTAGCTTGCACAAACATCAACATAAACATAAGAGTTAGACAATATAATCCATAAGCATAATCAATGCACATATAGATCATTTCGAGGAATAGATCATAAAGTAACCTCAAAGCACACATATCCAAGGCATGGGTAATCCTCCACTAGTCTTACACATCATAGAAGGCAATCTTAGCTATCATCCAAGCTCATCACCTATCATTCTCATCTTTAGCTTATATTTTATAGATATGGGGAATCACCTCCTTGCCTCCCTATAAAGGCTAATGGGTAGTCGCCTCTTGCCTTACACATATGGTCATGTGTACTCGCTTCCATGTCCATCTTATGGGATCATGGATACTCGCCTACATGCCCAACATCATATGACACGGGTACTCTCCTCCACATAATTCTATAAGGAATCATGGGTACTCTCCTCCATGTCCTTTCATTATAAGACACGAGAATTCACCTCCACATCTTTCAATATAAGATATGGGTACTCGCCTCAACATCTTTCAATAAGGGATCATGGGTATTTTCATCCATGTCCAACATTAGGGAATAGGTAGTCACCTCTTACTCTCCTCTAAAGAATATGGGGAATCGCCTCATATCCTTCTCAATTAGAGGTCATGGGTAATCAATTCTAGCCTCATCTATTTCGTAGCATTTTAGGTGAGCAATCCTTTTGAACTAGAATAATTCAATGTGAGAAATCCTTTCGCATTCATACTTAAAGAAATCATGTGGGAACTATCCCTTCCACAACACTTACATCAATAATCAACAATTCATATCATAAGCTTTACTCTCAAAGCACTAAATCTCATAATCATCATATATGCTTCATTCTCAAAGCAATGTATACCCTAATCATCATATATGCTTCAATATCAAAGATATTCTAATGTATCTCATCAATTCTATAAGAATACATCTAAACCCATAAATTCTACTTTAATGGTATCAAACCCATTTACATCAATTCCAACCTACAAACATGGGTTAAGCACGGGTACATGTAAATTCATCGTTAAAACATCTATTTGTATCAATTCAAGAATAAAAAATGATAACTCAATCAATTGGAACAACATTTATCAAGACCCACACTATTAAAAGAAAACCCTAACACAAATTGGGGAATTTCTACTTTACAATTGGGCAATCTTAAAGGCTCGATGGATGAAAGGATTCTATGTATGAAAATCCATCATACCTTGATATCAAAGCCTATAAATATTTGACGAATGGGGACTTGACCTTGATCCTAGCTCTAACTCTTTCTTCTTCTTCAAGTTCTAGAGAGAAATATTTGAGAGGAAGAACCTAGAATTTATTTTGGCTTTTGGAAATAATGACTTGAATGGGTGAGTTTTGGGGTTAAAAATCACTTATATAGGGGTCCTAGGCTTGGGTAAAATGAAATAGCTTTGATTTAATTAAAATTGGAAAAGACCCAAAAAACCCTTGAACTAAAATTTGCTCACCTTCACATGAGGCTGCATGATCCGTTGTGGTTCTCATGAGTCGTGGTGGCAGCCGTGGTCCTTTACCAGTAAACTCATGACCAAAACTTCTCCCACGGCCTGTAGTGGCCTTCACGAGGTGTCAAGTGGATTGTGGGAGGAGGCTGCCTAAATATCTACATTTCCTAGCCTTTCATGAGTGTCACTACGACCCGTGGTCCCCATAACTAGGAATCATGGTGGTCGTGGGAGGTGATCATAGCTTGGCAAGTGACTGTGAGCTTCCATGGGTAGCACCACGACTCGTGGTGCCCTTCACGACCTATATGGATCCTCATGAAGGTTGCCCAAGCTCAATTCTTTGGCTCAAGAATTGACACTTTACCCTATGCTTATAATTCTAGATTTCCAAGGTGTTACATGAGTATTTGATGTCTTAAGTTCTGAAATTAAGAAAGTTTAGCCTTAAGGTTGACTTTGGTATATATTTGAGGTTTAGATGCCCATATCAGAATTCTAAAAGTTCCATTAGATTTGGGGGATGAGTTTTGTCCTAGGTGACGTCTTGGTTGATTTTTTAGTCGTCCCAGCCTTTTTAGGTGTTGTGTTAGTTTATTGAGGTTCTCACGGATCTCGAGTCAAGGAGACATCAGATTCATGTTTTGATGGTTCCATTTAGTCTGGAATGTCAAGTATATTTTGTGGCTTGTGTGTATGTAGTTCTAAACGAATCTTGAGGGTTCTTTCATCAATTTTAAGTTTGGCTATTTTGCTGGTATTTGGTTTTGGTGCATGACCATTTTAGACATCACGATCACGAGGCTCCCTTATCGCAACCGCATAGCATTAGTTAGAGTGCATCATGATCATGTGGGCCTTACCACTATCACGATGGTCAACTTTATTGAGTTGAGTGTCTTACTTATCTCGATTGCATTACTCGAGGTCACGATCGTGATGAGTATCAGAGACCTCGACAAAATGTTTTAAAAAATCAAGGTTTCAATCATGTTTCACCATTTTTGAGTTTTGGGAGCTTTAGGTTTGCGATTTGAACCAGATTTTCAAGGAAAAATAATTAGGGAATGATTCTTCAATGTAAATCTTCTATTACCTGTTATTATATATGGTTTTAGTTTTCAAATCAAGGTTCGGTAATGAGAAAAACTGTGGTTATCTTCAAGATACCTAGAACTTCATGAAATGGTGATTTTGATTTGATTTCTATTTTTTTTAAAAATAATTTCTTCAATGAATTTTGGAAGCCTTGCGTAACATTTTCAAGTATCGAATTTCGGATTTAGACTTCATTTTTTGGAATTACATATTTTATTGATTGACCTATTTTAAAAATAGTTGATGTGGTATTGTTATTTTCAAAAAATTATTTTGAATAGTTGATTGTTTTAGATTGTGTGGCTTTGGACATTGGTCGAAAGGGGAAGACTCAATTATTGAAGTGACTTATTCAATGCATTAAGGCAAGTGATCTCTTAAACCTTGTATTATAGTAGAATTTATGTGTTCTATTCGTTGTTTATGTGTTAGGGGTAATGGGAATGAGGGGAAAGGTTAACTGTCCACTTGATAAATTTTAATGAATAAAAAAGATAGTTGGAATGAAAAATCTATGTGATGATCATGATAATGTAAATTGCCTTGTTTTGACCCTTATTGATTGATTGATGAAATGCTTGATCATATAAATGTGGACTTGAATTGCATGAATTATTCTTTGTTCCATGTGATCTGATATTGCTTGTGTGCATTGGTTGTTGTACACCGTGATGAGACATCTGATAGTTATGATACTGAAGTCATTACCAAAAAGTGCTTATGATACCGAGGTCATTGTCCTCAAGTTTTTATGACGCTGAGGTCATTGTCGACAATTGTTTATGGTATCGAGCTCAATGCCGACAAGTTTTTATGATATCGAGGTCATTGACGACAAGTGTTTATGATGCTAAGGTCATTACCTGCAAGTGTTTACGATACCGAGGTCATTTCCTGCAAGTGTCTATTATGCGGAGGTCAGTGCCATCAAGTGTTTATGATATCGAAATCATTTCTGGCTAGTGATATTTTGCCAATGGGGAATGTTCCCGGTGAGAGCTTAAGTATTGAAATTTGATGCATTTTGATGCTTATGTGTGACTTACTTGTTAATTGTGATTAATACACTTCTTCTGTGTTATTAATCTACTAGACATTGTGGTTTACTTACTTGATTCATGTTGAGCATTGAATTGTGACCATTGAATTGTGATTACTGAACCTTATGAGTTGTGTATTGTAGAATTATTGATTGGGATGATTTTTGTGTTGGTTGTAGTTTAAAGAGGTTCGGTTGGATGAAACGGGTATTCATTTTTAGATAGTTTCTTCGTTTATTAGGTTGCTTGCAGGGTACCGTGTTGTTTGTACTCACCCCTTACTTTTACATTGTAGGCTCGAAGCGTGGTACTACGTGATCGTCGTTCTCCCTTCTATTTTTGAGGCTTATCAAAGGACTATTGAGAGGTAGCTACTTGGCATTCCGGCGGCCCTTCTTTTCCTTCATGTTATTTTTTGCTCTATTTCAGAAACAAACTCTTTTAGACTATGTAATTATTTCATTTCTGCACTTTAGTAATAGAAGTTTGTACAGATGACAACTAAGTTTGGAGGTTATTAGAATGAATGTCTTTCCACTTTTCTCTTGTTTCTTACTTTTTATTTTCTGCATATCTTTAATTTTCGTTGGGTTGAGGCCAACTTATATTGGTGGGAATAGACAAGTGCCATCACATCTAATTTTGGGGTTGTGGCAAATAGTATCAGAGCTAGGTCCATAGATCTCACGTGTGTACAAACCAAGTCTAAGTAGATTCTTGAGGATCGGTACAAAGGCATCTATTCTTATCTTCAAGAGGCTATAAATATTGTTAGAAAACTTCCTTTTGTTTGTTCTTTCTTATAGTGCATGCGTGGTTACTTTCACTAGTGCTGAGTTGCCGCATATTATTTATGAAATGTGAAGACTAGAGCTTATGTTTCCAATGGTAGAGGAGAGGCAGTCCACGAGGAAGCTATTGAGGCCCCAGCTAGTGGTAGAGGTAGGAACCGAGTTAGAGGTCGTGCTCATAGAGTAGTAGTGGCTAGAGGTCATGCCCGTGGATCAAATCCAGCCTGAGGTCCAAATAGAGAGGCTTCTCCTTAGCCACAAGTTTAGGTTGTTGAGGACATGGTTCCTCCCATGGTTGGAGCTCATTTGTTTCAGGACACTTTGTTAAGGATGCTAGTTGTGTTAGACAACCTCTCTTAGGAGTGGTGAGTCAGGTACACCACAATTTTCTCAAATAAGGGTAAGGGCACAGACCCCAAGTCTACAACAACAAGCTCTAATTATCATTAATCCAGTGGGTCAGCCATCAGTGGTTCTTGCACCAGCTCTTGGTGTACAAATTGCTCCTCATGTTATTTTGATAGTGGTTGATCATCAGTTTTAGGAGAGGTTTCAGAGGATGAAACCACCTAGTTTGAGGGTTGTAAGAGTGAGGATGCTAGTGTGTTCTTGACTTTGTATCATGAGATGCTTGAGGTAGCGGTTATAGTGGAGGCTCAAGATGTTTGATTTGTTGCAATTCTACTTTGTGGATGCACCATAGAGTGGTGGAGGTCTTTTGTGAGGTCTAGAACTATTGGATATCCTTAGGCAGAGTAGTGTGTGTTCTCTACCCTTTCCTGGACTGCTTCATTACATGGATCACGATGAAAAAGAGTCAATTGAGGTTGGAGATCTTGAATCAAGGTAGTTTGTCTGTGACCTAGTATTAGACATGTTTTTTGTGAACTCTCTAGGCAAGTTATGATCATTGTTCTGGATGAGGTA
This sequence comes from Solanum piurae, assembly GCA_029582685.1. NCBI lineage: Eukaryota > Viridiplantae > Streptophyta > Magnoliopsida > Solanales > Solanaceae > Solanum > Solanum piurae. The sequence goes on from JAJOOO010080382.1 coordinate 15,791, forward strand.
AGAGAGTTCGTAGGTGTGTGAGAGGTTTGAATTTCTCCTTCGGGACGTATGTGTTCAAAACATCCCGATTTGATCACCACTAAGGAGAAAAATTTGATGGTTTTCAAGGAGTTTGGGGAGCCCGAGAGGTCCCTATCATTGGTTAGTTTTCTGGTGACTCATCTTGAGGCTGATATTTTCATAAGGGTGGTAGCTACTTTCAGCCCTGTGGGCTGGTACATGCATCTATGTCAACAACTGAGAGTGGGCAGGTAGCCTAAGGGTCTTATGGTTCTTTCCAAGATGGCCATAGTAGTTCATCTAGTTCACAACATGAGTTATCGATGTCCAGGTCTTGCTTTACTTGTGGGGATCTAGGTTGTTTGATGCAACAGTTTCCCCTTCACATTCATTCAAGATTTTATCCTTCTTATTCAGCTACCTATATATTTAGCGCCTACAGCCCGGGGTCGATACAGAGGTTAGTTCAGTAGAGGCAAAAAGATTTTTGGTTGGGGTGCTCCTTCTCCGTAGGGTAGAGGTAGGGGTTCTACTAAGGCTTCATGTGGCTAAGAGGGCCAGTGTTATGTTTTTCCTGGGAGGCTTAAGGATGAAAACTCTAATGTTATGATCATAGGTATTGTCCCAATTTTCCATCAACCTGTATCTGTATTAATTGATTCAGAGTCTATTTTCTCATATGTGTATACCTATTTTTCTTGTGGGTTTGATATGATGGTTGATTGCGTGGTTGCGCCTATTCCTATTTTGGCACCATTTGGTGAATCCAAAGTCGTGGATCAAGTGTATCAATCCTATCTTGTTTCTTCGGTCGAGTATGTTATTTAGGTAGACCTAATCATTATGCGGATGGTAGACTTTCATATTTTCTTGGTATGGATTAGCTCTCTCTCTATCATGCTATTTTTTATTGTTATGCTAAGACTACCTTACTGTTGTCGGGTGTCATGAGATTTTAGTGGATGGGTGCTAGTGGTTCCTACCATAGAAAATTTATCTACTTCATTCAAGCTCAAACATTGGTTAATAGAGGTTGTTCGTTTTATTTGGATTTCACTAGGGATACGAGTGTTGAGCCACGTCTGATGGATTATGTGCATGTGGTTTGAGTGTTTTAAGATTTGTTTCCTATTAACCTTCTAGGTGTTCCTCCGAACTGGGATACTGACATTACTATTGACTTGAGCCAGCAACCAAGCCCATCTCGATTCATTTTTATTATAGGGCTCTAGCTAAGTTTAAGGAATTGAAGGATCATTTGCAAAATTTGTTAAGCAAGGGTTTTATTTTCCCTAGTATTTCCCCATGGGGTTCTCCTATGTTGTTTGTGAGGAAAAATGATGGATCCATGAGGATGTGTATTGATTATTGGCAGTTAAACAAAGTGTCTATGAAGAAAAAGTGTCCTCTTCCTTGTATTGATGATTTGTTTGATCAACTTTAGGGTTCATCTCTATTTATGAAGATTGATTTGAGATCTGACTATCATCAACTAAATGTTAGGGAATCAATATCCTTTGGACAATATTCAGAACTTGTTATGGGCACTATGAATTTCTTGTGATGTCTTTCAGTCTGACTAACGCCCCTGCATCGTTCATGGAGTTGATGAATGGGGTGTTCCAACCGTATCTATATTTCTTTATTCTAGTGTTCATAAACAAAATCTTGGTGTACTCCAAAACGTGCGGATCACAATCAACATTTGAGAATTGTATCCCGGAGATTAAGAGATGAGAAGATTTATGCCAAGTTTTGGAAGTGCGATTTTTGGCTTGATTTCTGAAATTTTTGGGACGCATGGTGTCCAAATATGGTTTCGGGTAGATCAATCTAAGATTGAGGCAGTGAAGGGTTGGACCGACCTACATTAGTTACTGAGATCTAAAAATATATTGTACTTACGAGCTATTACCGATGATTTATTCAAATCTTCTCCACCATTGCCTCTCCTTTGACCAAATTGACTTGACAGAGTGTGATCTTCATGTGGTCCAATGAGGATTAAGAGAGCTTCCAATATCTCAAGATCCAATTGACTTCGACCTCTATTTTTACTCTACCAAAGGAGGGCGTCACTATTTATTGCGATGCTTCTAAAGTCGGGTTAGGTGGTGTTCTGATGCACAAGGGTAAGGTGATCGCCAATTCTTATAAATGCTTTAAGTCCCATGAGAGGAACTATCCTACCCATGATTCAAAGTTGGCAGCCGTAGTGTTTATGTTTAAGCTGTCTCGACATTACTTGTATGGAGTTCATTATAAGTTCTTCACAGATCACCGAAGTCTTCAGTGCATCTTCCGTTTGAGTAAACTAAACTTGAGGAAGCGTTAGATGACTTGAGTTACTTCAGGATTATGAAATCACCATCTTGTATCATCCGGGTAAGGCTAATGTGGATGTAGGTGCTTTGAGCATGGGAAGTCTTGTTGCAATTGGTGTAGAGGAGAGACCATTTGCTAGAGATGTTTAGAGGTTAGCCAACAATCTCGTCTAGTTAAAAATTTATGAGGAGATGGGTGGTTTGGTTGCTTTCATTAAGACTAGTTCTTCCATAGTTGAGCGTATTCGTGAGAATTTGTTTGATGATGAAAATTTATGTCTCATTCGAGAGAAGGTGCTGAGAGGGGAAGCCAAGGAGGTTGTACTTTATTGTAATGGTATCTTGAGGTTAGACGCAAGATCTGTGTGCCCAAGGTGGGTGAGTTGATTACATTGACTCTTTATAAGGCCCATTGTTCCTAATATTCCATCCATTCAGTGGTGAAAAAGTTGTATCATGATTTGAGTCACCACTATTAGTATTGTGTGATAAAGAGAGATATTGTAGATTTTTTTTCGAGGTATTTGACTTGCCAATATATCAAGTGTGAGCACCAGCGGCTCGGAGGTACATCTCAAAGGATGCATAATCCTACTTGGATGTGGGAATAGATCACTATGGACTTTGTTGTGGGACTACCTTCCACCGTAGGTAGTTATGACTCTATTTGGGTGGTTGTTGATAGGCTGACGAAGTCTTCCCATTTCATCCCGGTTTAGGTAAAGTATCCGGTGGAGAAGTTAGTCGAGCTTTATATATTTCAAATAGTTTGATCACATTCAAGCTCGATTTCTATTGTCTCTGATTGAGGTTATTTGTTTGTCACGACCCAAGGGTACCCCCTAGACGTAACATGGCATACAAGACCCCGAGAGGCCTCATATAAGCCACTTAGCTTTCACAACATAAGATAATAGAAGTGAGCGGGAATGTAAAACATTTTTCAGCCAATATCAAAGTTTTATATAAAAAGTGAAAGTCTATTACACTTTGTCTCAAACCATATAAAACATTAATGTAACATTTCGGAAAAAGTCTAGTAAACTAAGATAGAGCCTAATGTGTAAATTAGTAGCCTATTTGGAGTTTGACAAAAAGGTTAGAGTCGTAAAATAACCTACGGTACTTAATAGTGTTTTTGGGTGTAGACATCAAGGCATGAACCCCCAAGGACCAACCAAGGGTCCTTGAGGAGGGTCATGAGAAAACTCAACAAGTTGTCTATAGGAAACCACCCACGAAGGGCACCCACGATCCGTGGGTGGACCCACGCCCAGTAGGTGGGGGTCGTGGGTCAATGCTGGACCTTCCCCCATTTCCTAGTCCCAGTATCATCACCCATGATTGACCAGAACGGTCTATGGACCCACCCACGGTCCGTGGGTGAGGTCTCGTGGGTGAACACAGTTTTGGTAAGTTAGTTTTTATGTTGGGGGTTAAAGGAGAGGCTTAGGGTTAATTAATTAATTAATTAGGGTCGTTTAACACTAATTAAACTACCTATATAAACCTAATAGACCTCTAAACTAAGTCTTTTAATTCATTCTTTCAAGACCCCAAAATAAACTCCTTCCCTCCCAAATATTTCTCTCACTAAAACCTCCATTGAAAAAGAAGAATAAACCAAGGTCTAGGGTTCAAGGACTCATATTTCCACTCAATTTCGTGAGGAATCTACATAAGGTATGGTGTATTTTCATCTATGGGTAGTTTCCACCCATAGAGCCCCTTCAAAACTTGATTTCAAAGCTTCCAATTTCCCCCAAAACCTAAGGTTTAAATCTTAGTCATGGGTTCTCTTTCAAAACATTTTCAATGATTGATTTTTGATGGATTATGATTGAATTGATGGTGTATAGTTGATTTATGATGAAATCCCTCCCAAGAACCCATGATTTCACCATATTACCAAATTGTGATTTTATGATGTGGGTTGATTGATTATGGAATCATCTTAATTGATTATGTATATATTATGATTAAGCATCTTAATTCTAGATGTTTGGGTTGATTGTGATTCATGGTCGTTGAAGGGCAAATTATTAGGGTTTGTACATGTTGATAAGAATTGTGTATGAACTTATGATTCACTTAAAGAGTGAAGATACTATGACTATGGTGTAATTGTGGTATTGTAGAAAGATCATTCTCCCCATACCCTTACACATGACTAAGCATGAAATGTCTATGACTATTATAATGTTGTCGTGTTGATTGGAAGGTTATTCTCATGAACACACTATAAACATGATGTGAAACGTTTACTCACATATTAATGATTCTAAGGTGAAAGGCCATTCTCACCTAATGAATCTATGAGCTATCATGATACCATGTTGGTTTGAGTGCTAGGGCATTCTTTCATGAGCGTGAACTTAAGTGAAAACTTAACATGAATATTAAAGAGAATTATGATTAGCACCGAGTGGATATGAAAATGAGATTAAAGCTTTACGCTAGTTAGTCCGGCTTCCCAATGGGTTCCTTTTACGCCAGTTAGTCCGGGTTCCCAAAATAGTTATCTCGTGAGATGGAAACCTTTTACCTCAGTTAGTTCGGGTTTCTAGTAGCAATCACCTTATCCCGTAACTATGTGCCCACATAGGTCTTTATCTAGTGGATCCACCTAAGCTAATAAACTAGTTCTACCTTAGGAAAGTAGGACACCTCTTTTCGGTGTGGGGCCATGTCACCGGATTCCATGCAGCTCACATGGTCTATGTCGGTTAAGGTTATTTCCCTACATGAAAAGAATATGAACTATGACATGAACATGAACATGAACTATACTTATGAATTCTCAATGAGCTCTAGTTAGTGTGAGTGGGGGTATGGGACTTCACTTATACATTGCACAAATAGACTTTGAAAGGGGTAATGGTGTGGTTTCCTATGCTATGAAGATATATGAATTTTTGCATGTATGATATGAATTGTTGCTAAGAGTGACTCTACTTTCTACAAGCTATGAACATGAATGTTTCCTTGTCTATGAGTATTGGCTATGGATGAATTCAAGGTAAGATATGCATGATTATGGTGATCTAAAGTTGTACTTAGTATAAGATAGGATTATGGGATTTTTTCTATGCATTGCACAAGTATATCTTAAGGTTGCTTCTGAATTGGTTTGACTATGTATTTACACTAAATGTGCATGGTGACTCTCAAAGTTGATAATGAGTACAGTTTCACTAAATCTTCTCTTTTTGCATGTTTTAAGGTGATCTCCAAAGGGTTTATATACCATTTTGTTAGGTTAAGGGATGTTGAATCCGAAACCCCTTCTATAGAGTCGGTTCCGGTAGTTAATGAGTTCTCGGAAGTTTTCCCCAATGATTTGCCTGGTATTCCTCCCGAGCGGGAAATAGATTTTGGTTTGACCTTTTACCGGATATGCAACCTATCTCCATTCCTCCTTATAGAATGGTTCTGGCGGAGTTAAAAGAGTTGAAGGAGTAAATACATGATTTGTTAGAAAAGGGCTTTATCCGACTGAGTATCTCTCCATGGGGTGCTCCCGTGTTTTTTGTTAGAAAGAAGGATGGGTCTCTTAAAATGTGCATCGATTATCGTCAATTGAGTAAAGTGACCATCAAGAATAAATATCCCCTTCTGAGAATTGATGACTTGTTTGACCAACTTCAAGGGGCTAGCTATTTCTCTAAAGATTGATCTTCGTTTGGGTTATCAGCAATTGAGAATGAGAGGTGATGATATTCCAAAGACGTCCTTTAGAACCCAGTATGGTCAGTATGAGTTTGTAGTAATATCATTTGGGTTGACTAATTCTCCAGCGGCGTTTATGGACTTGATGAATAGAATGTTTAGGCTATACCTAGACATGTTTGTGATTGTATTTATCGACGATATTTTGATCTAGTCAAGGAGTGAGAATGAACATATGGACCATTTGAGAAATGTATTGCAAGTTCTTAAGGACCACAACTTTTTTCAAAGTTTAGCAACTGTGAATTTTGGTTATGGTCCGTAGCTTTCCTTGGTCATATTGTGTCGAGTGAGGGTATTGAGGTAGATCCGAAGAAGACGGATGCGGTCAAGAGTTGGCCTAGACCTCTAACTCCCTTCGATATTAGAAGATTTTTGGGTTTGGCCGCTTACTATAGAAGGTTTTTTCAGAGATTTTTCTCCATTACTTCTCCTTTGATGGCTTTTACTCAAAAGAAGGCTAAGTTTGTGATGTCGAAAGCTTGTGAGAACAATTTCCAAGAGTTGAAAGATAGATTTACTTCCACTCCGGTGTTGAACTTACCGGAAGGTACGAATGGTATTGTGGTGTATTGTGATTCCTCTAGAGTTAGGTTAGGATCTGTGCGTATGCAAAATGGTAAGGTGATTGCATGTTCTTCAAGGCAAATTAAAGTCCATAAGAAGAATTATCCTACCCATGATCTTGAGTTAGCGAGGGTTGTGTCTGCCTTAAAAATATAGAGGCATTAGTTGTATGGGGTCCATGTGGATTTTTTCACTGATCACAAGAGTCTTCAAGATGTGTTTAGTAAAAAAGACTTGAATCTTCGTCAACGAAGTTGGTTAGAACTCTTGAAAAATTATGACATGAGTGTAATTTACCACCCCAACAAAGCCAATGTTGTAGCGGATGCACTTAGTAGATTGTCTATGGGTAGTCTGGCTTATGTAGATGATGAAAAGAAGAATTGGTTCGTGATGTGCATAGGTTGGCTCAGCTAGGTGTTCAACTAGTGGATTCCACCAAGGGTGGCGTCATGGTCCATAATGGGTTTGAATCATCCTTTGTGATAGATGTGAAGTCGAAGCAAGATCTTGATCCTATATTAGTTGAGTTGAAAGAGTCTGTACTTAAGAAGTCTGTTGAGGCTTTCTCCCATGAGGGAGATAGAGTGCTTAGGTACCAAGGTCGATTATGCGTTCCAGATGTTGATGGTTTGAGGGGAAAACATTTAGAAAAGCTTATAGTTCTCGATATTCTATTCATCCAGGAGCCACCAAGATGTACCATGATCTATAAGAAGTCTATTGGTGGAAGGGTATGAAGAAAGATATTGCGGGATTTGTAGCCAAATGTCCTAATTGTCAAAAATTTAAGGTTGAGCATCAAAGGCCGGGAGGCTTGTCCCAAGATATAAGTATTCCCACTTGGAAGTTGGAAGATGTAAATATGAACTTTATTGTGGGTTTTCCTTGCACCCGAAGACAACATGATTCAATTGGGGTCATGATAGATGGGATGACAAAATCAGCCCACTTTATTCCCCTCAAAGTTTCCTTTTCGGTGGAAGACTATGCCAAGTTGTATATAAGATAAATGGTGAAATTGCATGGAGTTCCTCTACCTATTATTTCGATCAGGGTACTCAATTTACTTCTCACTTTTGGAAGTCATTCCAAAAAGGGCTTGGTACTAAGGTTAAGCTTAGCACAGATTTTCATCCCCAAACCTATGGGTAAGGAGAGCGTACCATCAAAACATTGGAAGATATGTTTAGGGCATGTGTTATAGACTTCAAAGGTAATTGGGGTGACAATTTGCCATTAATAGAGTTTGCCTACAATAATAGTTATCCCTCAAGTATAAGTATGGCTTCTTTTGAAGCCTTGTACTATAGGAGACGTAGGTCTCCGGTTGGTTGGTTTGATGTAGGTGAAGTTGCTTTGATAGGTCCCGAGATAGTTGACGAAGCCATTGAAAAAGTTAGGCTTATTAGAGAAAGGTTGAGAACGGCTCAAAGTAGACAAAAGTCTTATGCCGGTGTGAGAAGAAGGGATCTAGAATTTGAAGTTAATGATTGGGTCTATTTGAAAATCTCACCCATGAAGGGTGTGATTAGATTTGGCAAGAAAGGGAAACTTAGTCTGCGGTATGTAGGCCCATACAAAATTTTGAAACAAGTTGGTAAAGTTTCCTATGAGTTGGATTTTCCAAATGAGTTGACCCCGGTTCATCCAGTATTTCATGTTTCTATGCTTAAGAAATGTATTAGAGATACGGCATCCATTATTCCCCTATAACGGTTGGGAGTTGACGAAAGTCTTTCGTTTGAAGAGGTTCAGGTAGAGATCCTAGACCTGCAAGTCAAGAGATTGAGAAACAAGGAAATACATTTCGTGAAGGTTTAATGGAGAAATCATTTAGTTGAGGGTTATACTTGGGAGGCCGAGGCCGAGGCCGATATGAAGTCCCGATATCCTCATCTCTTTCCTTCTACTCATATTCAAGCTTGAGGTAAGTAGTTTCTCTTGATCTTTAGTGTTTTGTGAGTCATGTGTGTTATATATGTTGCTACATGATTTCCTTATGTTATGCATGTTCTTGAGACATTCATGTTGGGTAAGAAAATGAGTTTTTATGATTGATTTTCCTCATGTGTGGTGCATTGAGTATGAGTTTCCTATTGACTTCATGAGATGAATTATTGAACATGCTTTAGTATACTTTTGAGAGTAATTGAATATTGGCTCCATGATATATTTTTGAGCATGATTTTAGTTGGAGAAGGTAGTTCGTCCTATGATGATGAGAAATTTTGAAATTTCATGCATAATGGCTCCATTGATTATGTTTGAGATGGAGTTGAAGTTTCATGTGCATTATTTTGATGTTGCATGCATGATGGGTTGCCAGTCTTGAGTCTTTACTTCCGTAAGGTGTCTATATCGTCATTCGAGGATGAATGTTCCCAAGGGGGAGATATTGTAACACCCCAGGAATTAGTGGGCTAAAACTAGAGCGAAACGTTGGGGTTAGAGTCAAGGAAGTGGGCGAGGGCCAAGGGAGAGGACTAGGGCAATCCAGTCTCCCCTAGACACTGCCATAGTTACCATGACCACCACCACGGCTCATGGTGTGGTTCGTGGTGGGCTAGGCAATGTGCTTGCCAAGCTTCCCAAAGAGAGATCCTCCCCCATGAGCCACTTGACAACTTATGAAGGTCACCAAGGGACGTGGTCGTGGTCGTGGTCTTCACTTATCCTTAAGGAAGGACAAATAATGAAGACCTAGCCACTGTCTCAAGGTCCACGAAGGGGACCACGGCTTGTGGGGCCTCTCGTGGTCCCTCGACAGGTCACTTAAATAAAGGGTAATTTTGGGAAATTCCTATTTAAGTCCAATTAAATTGAAGTTGTTTTGTTGAGTTTAGGGTCCGTATATAAGTCAGTTTTAAGTCAAATTCACCTAACTAAGTTATATTTTCACAACACCCAGATAAGTCTCAAAGATCATCTCCTCTTCAAAAATTCTCTCTCTAGAACTTCAAGGAAGAAGAACAAGAAGGAAGAAGGTGGAGCTAGGGTTCAAGAAGCAAAATTTTCAAACCAATTTCATTAGGTTTCATTGCTAATGTATGGTATTCCTTAATCTACAGCGTACCTTCAAAACCCCAATTTCAAAGATAGAAATTCCCCAAAAACTAGGGTTCATCTCCAAGTCATGGGTTCCTTTAAAAGAATGATTATAATGCTTGAATTACTTGATATTATGATTGAATTGATGATTTATTATGGTTTTTATGTTGAAATCTTTAAGAACCCATGAAACCCCCATATTACTCAATTATGATCTTATGATGTAGGTTTGTTGATTATAGAAGAATGTTATGAGATTATGCATGTAGTGATTAGGTTACTTGAATTATTATTATATCCATGTCTAATGTAGTAATTCTATATGTGCTGATTGAATATGATTTATGGTCCTTGAAGGGAAAAAGATGAGAATTATGCATGATTATGTGATTTATGTATGCGCTTTAAAAACACTTTGAGGGTAAAGTGATTATGATTATGATCTACTTGTTGTGTTGTTGAAAGATTATCCCCATCTTCACACATGTGTATGAATATGATATGATGTGAAAGGTTTTCTCACAATATGATGATTCTAAGATTCAAAGGCTATTCTCACCTATTGAATCTATGAGCTATAGTACGAATTATGTTGAATTGAGTGTCAAGACATTCTTCCATGAATATGAACTTAAGTCAAGGCTTAATATGTAATCCGTGGGAATTAATTCTTAGCACCGAGTGGATATTGATTATTATATTGAAGCTTGTACGATAGTTAAGTCAGGCTTCCCAATGAAATCTTTTACACTAGTTGAGTTTGGCTTTCGAAATGGGTTCCTTCTACCTGAGTTGAGTTTGGGTTCCCAAAGTATGTATCTTATGAGATGGAAACCTTCTACCTTAGTTGAGTCCAGGTTTCTAGTAGTAATATCCTTAACCCATAAACTATGTGCCCTTATAGATTATTTAGCTAGTGGATCCACCTAAGCTAAGAGTATGGTTCTACCTTAGGCAAGTCGGACAACCCTTTTTCGGTGTGGGGTAGACACCGGATTCCATGGTAATCTCACATGGTCTATGTCAGTTAAGGCTTATTCCCATTATGATAATAGTATTAATAAGAAAATGAATTATGAATTATAGTTACTCAAGAAGATTTACTTAGTATGGGTGAGATTATGGGATCTTATTCGTGAATAACACAAGTATGCTTTGAGGGTATTTATGATGCGTTCCTCTTATGATATGATGATCATTGTAATGATTATGCTTATGACTTATATTTTTCCACTATCTTCAAAATGATGTTTTAACGTAGTAAATTGCATGCGTTCAAATGAAATGTCCCTTTTAGCATGCTTTCAATGTTTTTTATGCATAGCTATCATACTTAGTGCATTTTTGTACTAACCCATGCTTTTCCTACATTTTCCCCCAAGTGTATGGTCCGGTTCTCAAGGTGGTCCTCATTGTGGATAAAGCTTGGATTTGCTTATTCATCTAGCTTGTTGGTGAGTCCTCATGATTCGAGGATGGATGTTATCTTTGTAGTTCCTTTCTTGTATTTTCTTTTGGGATTATATTGTATGGGTTGTGACCCTTATTTGATTCAAATATAGTAATAGATTGCTATGTTGAGACAATTCTAGACTTCCGCTTTCCTTTATAAAATTTTGGGACTTGAAATGCATTTTTACTCTTTATTGTTCTATGCTTATGTTATAATATGCTAAGTGGCTTACATGGTGCCTTTCGAGGTTCTATGTACCCCTGGGTTGTGACATTGGCGGTGCACCGAGTGTTCTTGGTGATCACAAGGATCACTTTTCTTCACTTCTTCAACTTTTTAGTTCCTTTTTGTCCGGTCATGTCCTTGCCTTGCTCCTTAGCCCTTATAGCTGAAAATCAACACTTTAACATATGTTTAGAGCATAAATTGGGCATATGAGGATACTTATACTATCAAAACAAAGACCTAAATGAGTCAAAATATCGTACTCATCATAAGGACAAGAGGTGATTACCCAAGTTCTTTAAAGAAAATATGAATAAGAATAATAGATATTTCGTTGGAGTTATGCTTAGCATCAAGTGGACAAGTGGTGATTACCCACATCCCATAAACTATGTGCCAACATAGGATTGTCTAAATAGACATTAGCTAGTGGATCCACCTAATCTAGAATGTTCATGGTCTTACCTTGGCAAGTAGGAAACCCTTTTTCAGTGTGGGAGACAATGGATTCCATGTTAGTAGCTCACTTACAAGTCGGTTAAACGTAATTCTCCCACATTAATGAATCAAGGTTACTTCAAGAAATATGTTACATGTCCTTAAGATGATGTCTGTTTGCATTGACCTTGTTTTGTTACTTATGTCCTCTAGTTCTTTTACATTCATGGTTTTGCTTGGTCATTGCACTTTATGAAAATGTCCCTTTTTGTCATGTATTCAAATGTTTTATGCATGGTTATCATACTTGGTTCATATTTTGTACTAACACATACTCTTGCCTATATTTCTCCAAATGTACAGACCGACCTTACAGATTCGCACTTCCGTGGCTAGGATCTCATCTAGAAGATTGAAGTTTGGTAAGTCCACATATTTTGAGGACCAATCTTAATTTCCTTTTTTGTCTTTACTTTCAATTTTTGGAACTTGATGTACGGGATGCACCGCGATACACTCTTATTTACTAGATGGATTTGAGACGATGTTTAGATATCCACTTTTCTCTGTAAAACTCGTATATGTTGAAACTGTCTTTTATCTCTTTATTATATTTCTAGTATGATTAAAGATAAGTGGCTTATATGGGGCCTCTCGGGGTCTTATACGTCATGTTACGCCTACGGGCTACCTTAGGTAATGACAAACTTGGTAATTAGAGCACAAGGTTTAGAAAGGTCCTAGCAAGTCTCATAAGCCACGTCGAGTAGAGTCTTGTTCATGAGTGTGAAGCGCGCCACATTTATGAATGATAACTATAAGATGTTTAGGAAACTCCACTTCTTTCATTACTCTAAAGTCATGCGATAGTGTTTATCTCTATAAGGTCTCTTTCATAATCCTTATTTGATGCTCTATAGGATATGGCTACTCGAAGAGCATATGCTAGAAGGAATGCGGGAGAGAATGTGGAACAAGAAGCTCCTCCTCAAGCTCCTCAAGTTCCGCTTGATCATTTGGCTGAGAAAGTGACTAATGCAGAGTTTAGGGCTATTTTGTAGTATTGGCTCAAGCCATGATGGCCCAAGCCAATAGGGAAGTTGCGGTTCCCATGAACCAAATTATGGGTACGGCGGCATCTAGAGTGAGGGACTTTGTTAGAATGAATCCTCTGGAGTTTCATGGTTTCTTAGATTGAGGAAGATACTCAAGAGTTCATTGATGAGTTTTACAAGGTGTTGATGACAATGGGAGTGTCACCGGTGGAAAAGGCGGAATCGGTCGCTTATGAACTAAGGGTGTTGCTCAAATATGGTTCAACCAATGGAAAGAAGGGAGAGTGAAGGATGAGGGTCCTTTTGATTGAGAAAATTTTAAAGTTGTGTTCCTTGATAGGTTCTTTCCCCTTAATATGAGGGAGGCGAAGGTTCTTGAATTCATCAACCTTCATCAAGGAAATATAAGTGTGAAGGAATATGCTTTGAAGTTCACACAATTGTCTCGATATGCCTCTACCATCATTGTCGATCCTAGGGGAAGGATGAGTAAGTTTGTTTTGGGTGTGTCCGAGATGGTGGTTAAGGAATGTCGTACCGCTATGCTTGTCAATGATATGGACATTTCTCGTCTCATTGTTCATGCTCAAAAAATTGAAGATGAGAAACTTAAGGAAAGGTTTAGGGAGGTGAAGAGGGCTTAGACCGGTGATGGTAACTTCTCACATTTAAAGTATGATGGGCATGGTTGATCCAAGTTTCGACAAAGGTTCTCTGACCAAAGTTCCTCCAATGTTCCTTCTAAGTTCAACAAAGATAGGGTGTATAATCCTAATCCCCAAGGAGGAAATGGTAGTGGATCTTCATTGCCCACTTGTGCTAAGTGTGGAAATAAGCATGAGGGTAGATGTCTCACGGGTTCAAATGCTTGCTTTGGTTATGGTAAGATGGACCAGAAGATAAGATATTGCCCCTCAGTTTCTATGAATGATGGATATATCATCGATAGGCTCAACCTAATCCTTCATCTTGTTGTAGTGGAAGTTAGAAGAAACACAAATTTTATGCACTCCAGACTCATGGTGAACAAGAGGGTTCTCCCGATGTGGTTAACGGTATGTTGAAAGTCTTCCACCTTAATGTTGATACTTTACTTGATCCCGATGCTACTTTGTCTGTTGTAATGCCATATATGGCTATGGGGTTTGATATTCTTACGGATGTATTGTTAGATCCTTTTTTTGTCTCATTTTTTGTTGGTGATTTTGTTGTGGCTAAAAGAATCTATAAAAAAAAAATCAATTTCTTTGTCCTATAGAGTCACTCTTGTTGACCTCATAGAGCTTGATATGCTAGATTTTGATGTTATCCTTGGTAGGGATTGGTTGCATGCATATTATGCTTCTATTGATTGTAGAACTGTGTAGTCAAGTTTTAGTTTCCAAATGAACCAATCCTAAAGTGGAAAGGGGGAAATTCTATGCCTAAGGGTCAGTTTGTTTCTTGTCTTAAAGCTAGAAATATGATTTTGAAGGGGTTCATTTACCATCTAGACAAGTGACGGATATAGATTCTGAGACCCCTACTCTTTAGTCGATCCCTGTTGTAAATGAGTTTTTGGAAATATTTCTAGATGAATTACTAAAGATTCCTCCAGTATTGACCTTCACCCAGATACGCAACCTATCTTCATTCCTTATTATCGTATGGCCCAAGAATAACTTAAGGAATTGAAGGAGCAATTGAGAGATTTGTTGGATAAGGGTTTCATCCGACCGAGTATCTCTATATGGGGTACTCCAGTTCTGTTTATTATAAAGAAAGATGGTTCACTTTGTATGTGTATTGACTACCGGTAATTGAACAAGACAACCATTAAGAATATATATCCCCTTCCAAGGATAGATGACATGTTTGACAAACTTCAAGGGGCAAGCTATTTTTCCAAGGTTTAACTTCGGTCGGGTTATTACCAATTGAGAGTGAAAGAAAATAACATTCCGAAGACAGCTTTCAAACCCGGTATTGTCATTATGAGTTTTTGGTAATGTCATTTGGTTTGACTAATGCTCCGGTGGCATTTATGGATTTGATGAATAGGGTATTTAGATAATATCTTGGCATGTTTGTGATTGTGTTTATTGATGATATATTGGTTTAGTCGAGGTGTGAAGACGAGCATAACGATCATTTGAGTAACTCTTTTTAAAGTTTAGTAAATGTCAGTTTTGGCTAAGGTCCGTGGCTTTTCTTGGGCATATTATTTCCGGTAACGGTATTGAGGTAGATCCTAAGAACATGGATGCGTGCAAAAGTTGGCCTAGACCTCTAACCCCTTCGGATATTAGGAGTTTCTTGGGAGTATTCGGTTAGCATAGAAGGTTTGTTGAAGGATTTTCTTCGATTTCTTCTCCATTGGTGGCATTGACTCAAAACAAGGTTAAGTTCATACGGTCTGAAGCGTGTGAAAAGAGTTTACAAGAATTTTAAGATAGACTTACTTCCGCTCTGGTGTTGACATTACCAGAAGGGATAGATGGTTTTGTCATTTATTTTGATGCCTCGAGAATTGGTTAGAATGTGTCCTTATGCAAAATGGGAAAGTCATTACCTATGCCTCAAGGCAACTTAAGATTCATGAAAAGAATTATCCAACCCATGACCTTGAACTAGCGGTGGTTGTTTTTGCCTTAAATACTTATAGGCTTTATTTGTATGGAGTTCATGTGGATGTCTTCACCAACAACAAGAGTTTGCAATATGTGTTTAACTAGAAGGATATAAATCTTCGCCAAAGAAGGTGGCTTGAATTACTAAAGGATTATGGCATGAGTATTCTCTATTACCCTGGTAAGGAAAATGTGGTGGCAGATGCTCTCAGTCGATTACCGATGGGTAGTGTTTCTCATATTAAGGATAATAAGAAAGAGTTAGTTCGAGATGTTCATAGATTTTCCCGATTAGGTGTTCGGTTAGTTGACTCTACCAAGTGTGGTGTTGTCTTTCATAGTGATTCAGAATCGTCTCTTGTGGTTGATGTGAAGGCCAAGCAAGGTCTTGAACCAACTTTTGTTGAATTAAAGGAAGCAGTGCTTATAAAGTTTGTAGAGGCTTTCTCCCAAGGGGGAGATGGTGTACTTAGATATCAAGGTCGATTGTGTGTTCCTAATGTAGACGACTTGAGGGAACAGATCTTGTTCGAATCATATAGTTCTTGATATTCCATTTACCCGGGAACCACCAAGATGTACCGTTACTTGCAGGACATCTATTGGTGGAATGGGATGAAGAAAGATATTGCAGATTTTTTGGCGAAGTCTCCCGATTCTCAACAAGTGAAAGTCGAGCATCAAAAGTTGGGAGGTTTATCTCAAGATATTAGAATTCCTACTTGAAAATGGGAAGAATTGAATATGGACTTTATTGTTGGGTTACCTTGCACCCGGCGACAACATGACTTGATTTTGGTTATTGTTGACCGAATGATGAAATTGGCCCATTTCATTCCCTCAAAGGTCTCTCAAACGGCGAAAGACTAGGCTAAGTTGTATTTTAAGGAAATGGTGAGGTTACATGGAGTGCCCTCATCCATTATCTCTAATCGTGGTACCTAATTCACTTTACAGGCTTGGAAATCTTTCCAAAAAGGTCTTAGTACTCGTGTTAAGCTTAGTACAGCCTTCCATCCACAAACCGATAGGCAAGAAGAGCATTCAATCTAAACTTTGGAAGATATGTTGAGAGCATGTGTAAGTGACTTCAAGGGTAATAGGGATGACCATTTGCCTTTGATTGAGTTCTCATATAACAATAGCTATCACTCAAGTATTGGTATGGCTCCATTTGATGCTTTATATGGTAGGAGATGTGGATCCCCTATAGGTTGGTTTGACGTGGGTGAGGTTGCTTTGATAGGTCGCAATACATGAGGCTATGAAGAAAGTTTGACTTATTAGAGAAAGGTTGGACACAACTAAAAGCCGACAAAAGTCCTATGCCAATACTAGAAGGAGAGATCTTGAGTTTAAAGTTCATGATTGGGTCTATTTGCAAATTTTACCCATGAAGGGTGTAATGAGGTTTGACAAGAAAGGAAAGCTTAGTCTTCGTTATATGGGTCCATATCAGATTTTGAGGTAGATTGACAAGGTTGCTTATGAACTTGAATTGCCTAATGTATTGGCATTGGTACATCGAGTTTTCCATGTTTCATTGTTGAAAAAGTGTGTTTGAGATCTGACATCTATAGTTACCTTAGAAGGTTTGGGAGTTGAATCTCTCTTATGAGTAGGTTCCGATTGAGATTTTAGACCGACAAGTTAAGAAGTTGAGAAATAATGAAGTTGCTTCCGTGAAAGTCCTTTGGAGGAATCAATTAGTTGAGGATGCTACCTGGCAGGTCGAGGCCGATATGATTACCCATTATCGTCATCTCTTTCCCTCTGTCCTTACACAAGCTTGAGGTATCTAGCTCTTCATGGTTCACCACTCTTGGTGTCTTGTGTCTTAGATATTCTCATGATTTCCTCATTATGCATGATTCATGAAAATCTTAAATTTTGAAGGAAATGAAATTACTTGATTGATTTGTAATTGTTTATGTGAATTGAGTATGAGTTGCATATAGACTTCAGGATATGATGTTTTGAACATGTTTTAGCTTGGATTCAATGTTTCCTCCTCGGAGATGTGCATTTAGGTAGATGCATGCATGATGGGCTGTTAGATTAAGTTTCTACCTTCCTTATGATGTCTTAAATCTCATTCGAGGATATATGTCCCTGTAACACCTCAAATTCAAAAAGGGCAGCATTTCAGTTTTCAGAACAATCTGTTGCCATCCGACAGAGGCCAGCCATGGCTCGTAGACTGAGCCACGAACTGTAGGTCTGGTATGTGGATTGGTCACCCAAATAGTCCTATACGACCACGGCCTGGACCAATGGACCGTTGTTGGGTCCACGGTTTGTGGATTGAGGTCCGTGGATCATGGCCTCAAATTCAATTTTCTTACGCCAGAAAGAAGGACCATCGGTCAAACCAAAGTGGGCTGGTCAGGCAATCGTTTAGGGCCCGCAATTATTTTCTTAGGGGCAGTTGGGTCTTTTCCTAATTAGTCTAGCCTAATATTATGTCATTTTGGCTATGCATAAAACCCCTATATAAGTGTTATAACTATAATATTTCCCAATTGAAAATCATTCTCTAAAATTTACAAAAGAAGAATAGGTATTCCTCCTAAATATTTCTCTCTCTATAAAACTTGAAGAATAAGGGTCCAAGCTAGGGAGTCCAAGTCGATTCTCCAATTCCTTCATTAAAGTTAAGCAATTGGAATTGAGGTATGATAGTTTTAATCCATGGATTCCTTTCATTCATGGAGTTCCCATATTCTCATATAATCAAAGTTAGAATTCCCCAATTAAGTTAGGGTTCCTTTAATTATTTATTTTGTTGATTGATCTATGATCTTTTATGGATGAATTGAGTTAATTTAATGATTTTATAATGATTACCCATGAACCCATGTAATCCCCCATGTTTTCCAAATTTTGATCATATGATGTGGGTTTTGAATTATGAAAGAGAAGTTTATGAAATCAAGCATGTTGTTATGAAATTTATGTAAATGCTTCAAGGATGCTTTGAGAGTGAAATATCACTGATGATTTTGTTGATGTGCTGTTGAAAGGATTTTCTCATATACACATGAAAGCATGATTGTGAAAGGTTTTATAACATAATAAGGTTCTAAGGTTGAAAAATCTTCTCAATTAAATGAATCAAAGATAAAGAGATATCCTATTGAAATCTAGCTTGGATTGGTTATTCAATGAAACCTTTCCATGGGTGACTTATGACCTAGATTTGATTGGCAAGATGACGTGCCCTTCCATGGATATTAAGAACAAGTAATAAGATGACTATTCTATGGGATTTATACTTAGCACCGAGAGGATATTGAGATGGAAGCTCTCCCATGATTAGAGGTCGGGTTTCTAGAATCAATCTCCTTATCCCTTACCTATGTACCCCCATAGGATGACTGTCTATGTAACGACCCTAAAAATGAACTAGTGAAAGTAGAGCCTACGTTGTGTGCGTTTGAGTTGGTGTGAGGTTTGATGTTGTTGAATGTTGTCCCGAGCTTTGGTTAAGGGTTTTAGGGGTCAAACGTCAAGGTACGACTCCCCAAGGACCACCCTAGGGGTCCTTGAGAAGGACCCTAACTCTAACCTCAAGGCTCCCACAAATGACCAAAGTTGGCCAAAAGGGGGCGACCTACGGAAGGGTTCCACGCCCCAGAGGTCCATCCACGCCCCGTAGATGGCCTCCGTAGTTCAAGACCCCCAAATAAGGGTCTCTGATCCAAACAACAAAGGTACAGTACGGTCCCGTCAATCCATCCACGCTCCGTGGATGGTGACTGATGGATTGGAAATGCAATCTGGGTTTTTTAGTTCGGCCTTGGTGGGGGTGAATTGGTAATTTCACCCCAAGTCTTTTAAAGTGAATGGATGGTTATTTTAGGTGTATTAGCATATTTAAGAGTATTTAAACATTGAAACCCTCATTTAGACTTCACCTCTCAAATCAAACCATTACCTGCTAAAAAGTTCTCTCTATAAACTCCATTGGAGATCAAGGTCAAGATCAAACTAGAGTTGGGGATTTCAAGGTGTTTCTTCTTCAATTTTATGTGATTCTTCAAGTATAAGGTATGGTGATCCTTCATCTAGGGTTATTTTTCACTCTAGAGTCAATTTCAAAGATGTTTTCAAGGTTTTCAAGTTTCACAAAAACCCTAAGTTTCACTCAATCTCACGGGTTCTTGCATCAAACATTTTCAAATGATAAACTATGATTATACTGATGTTTAATTGATGATTTAAGATGATTTTACTTTATGAACCTATGATTTCTCTCAATTTCTATATTGTGACTTATGAAGTGGGTCTATTGATTATGAATGAATGATGGTGGATATATGCTTAGATTGATTTAGATTATTGAATTGTATCATAATATAAGCCTAATTATGGTGAATTGTTGGTAAATTGAGGATTTGTGATCATAGTCTTGAAAGGGAAAGTTTGACCTAATTACTTGATGTATTAGAATTGTGATTGAATTGTTGATCCACTTGAAAGGTGGAGGTGTTTACTTCCTATGTATTTTTTTATCATGGCCTTGAAGGCATAGTGTGAGGAATTGAAATATTACCATGATGATGTATATATGAATGTGATATGATGCATGTGTGTGTTTTAAATGGATGAATGATGATCATGTCTAGAAGTTAATTGTGTTAGGAGTGGAGGTTGTCTCTCTATTAATACACTAGAATGAATAATTAATGAGGTTCAATGATAATGTTAATGAGGAAGTACTTATTCAAAAGCTATTCTCAATTGTACACTAATGAAGGATAATGATGTGTTGATTGAAAGGATATTCTTGATCTTACACTAATGAACGATAATGGGATTGTTAGATGAAAGGTTATTCTCATCTTTGAATCTATGAGCTATATAATGAATGAATGTTGGGTGGAGATGGATGCCCTCACGTGAGTTGAGGCGGGGTGTCTAGTAACAATCTCTTATCCCTTAATATGATGAACGGTAAAATACTCTATGGGACTGTAGGATAACCACCAACAGGATATTGAATGACATGGAAGCTCTCACGTTATTTGAGGCGGGGTTTCTAGTAGCAATCTCTTGAGATGGATGCCCTCATATGAGTTGAGGTGGGGTATCTATTAGCAATCTCCTTGTCTCTTAACTATGTGCCCACATAGGTATAGCTAGTGGATGCACTTAAGCTAAGTATCGGTTTACCTTAGCCAAGTAGACCAATCCTTTCGATGTGGGATAGTACATCGAATTCCATGATCTAGATCTCATGGTCTATGTCGGTTAAATGATTATTCCCATCATGTGAGATGTACATTATAGTTTCTTGAGGAGTTCTATGAAATGTGGGTAGTAGTATGGGATGCTATCCATACATGGCACGAGTAGGCTTCAACAGGACTATAGTGAGTTATCTATGTCTTAATGACTATTCTATGAAATCCCTATAAATGAAGTTATGAAGAATGTTGACTCTTAAATGCTTAATGTAATGATGCATGTTATACTTGGATGATATTATGAGTTACTTCCTTGCTATGGCTTATTGTATTTTAATGTGCCTTGCCTATGGTGACTTCAAATGAGTACTTAGTGTGAGTAGTATTATGGGATTCTACTTGCACATTGCACAAGTATGACTTATGAGTCGTCTTAGGTGATGGTCCTTACGTGATGAAATGACTTGTTAATGGTTTAGGTCTCTTGTGTAGGTGTATTATTGGAAATGGAAAGATTAAATGGTAAATTCACTTTTGGTGACTTTAATGTGGTACCTTGGTGTGGATGGTGGTATGGGACGCTATACATACATTGCACAAGGTATAGCATGAGGGTTACTTGAGGTGAAGGCTATATGTGAAGGTGAAGAGTTACATGTTGATATTGTTCAAATGATATGTTATGACTTGTGTGATGATTATATTTGTCTTTCATGTCTCTTATGCTATTATTCATGATATTTCTATAAAGTGGTATAATGCATGGTTTCCAACCAAAATATCCCTTTTATATTGAGGTTGCATGCATGATTGTGGACTGCTAGTCTTGAGTCGTTAACCCCTTAATATGTTTAAAGTGTCATTCGAGGATGAATGTTCCTAAGTGGGGGATAATGCAACCATCCTAAAAATGAACTAGTGAAACTAGAGCCTAACATGTGTGCGTTTGATTTGGTGTGAGGTTTGATGTTGTTGAATGTTTTCCCGAGCTATGGTTAAGGGGTTTAGGGGTCAAACGTCAAGGTACGACTCCCCAAGGACCACCCTAGGGGTTCTTGAGGAGGACCCTACGTCTAACCCCAAGAATGCCCCAAATGACCAAAGTTAGCCAAAAGGGGGTGACCTACGGAAGGGGTCCACTCCTCGTAGGTCCATCCACGCCCCGTGGCCATGGATGGCCTCCGTAGGTCAAGACCCCCAAAGGAGGGTATCTGATCCAAACTACGAAGGGACAGTACGGTCCCGTCAATCTATCCACGGTCCGTGGATGGTGATCGTGGATTGGATCTATAGTTTGCTTTTTGTAGTTCTGCCTTGGTGGGGTGAATTGGTAAATTCACCCCATGAATTTTAAAGTGCATGGACGTTTATTTTAGATGTATTAACATATTTAAAGTGTATTAAAATATTGAAACCCTCATTTATACTTAACCTCTCAAATCAAACCCTTCCCTCCTAAAACGTTCTCTCTAGAAACTCCATTGGAGATCAAGGTCAAGATCAAGTTAGGGTTGGGGATTTCAAGGTGTTTCTTATTCAATTTTGTGGGATTCTTCAAGTATAAGGTATGGTGATCCTTCATCTAGGGTTAATTTTCATCCTAGAGTCAATTTCAAAGATGTTTTCAAGGTTTTCAAGTTTCACAAAAACCCTAAGTTTCACTAAATCACATGGGTTCTAGCATCAAACATTTCCAATGATAAACTATAATTATATTGATGTTTAATTGATGATTTAAGATGATTTTACTCTATGAACCCATGATTTCTCTCAATTTCTAAATTGTGACTTATGAAATGGGTCTATTGATTATGAATGAATGATGGTGGATATATGCTTAGATTGATTTAGATTATTGAATTGTATCATCATCTATGTCTAATTATGGTGAGTTGTTGGTAAATTGAGGATTTGTGATCATAGTCTTGAAAGGGCAAGTTTGACCTAATTACTTGATGTATTAGAATTGTGATTGAATTGTTGATCCACTTGAAAGGTGGAGGCATTTACGTCCAATGTATTTTGTGATCATGTCCTTGAGGGCATAGTGTGATGAATTGAAATATTATCATGATGTTGTACATATGAATATGATATGATGCATGTGTGTTTTAAATGGATGAATGATGATCATGTCTAGAAGTTAATTGTTTTAGGAGTGGAGGTTGCCTCTCTATTAACACACTAGAATGAATAATGAATGAGGTTCAATGATAATGTTAATGAGAAAGTACTTATTGAAAAGCTATTCTTAATTGTACTGTAATGAATGATAAATATGTATTGATTGGAAGGATATTCTTAATCTTATACTAATGAACGATAACGGGATTTTTAGATGAAAGGCTATTCTCATCTTTCAATCTACGAGCTATCCAATGAATGAATGTTGGGTGGAGATGGATTCCCTCACGTGAGTTGAGACGGGGTGTCTAGTAACAATCTCTTATCCCTTAATGTGATGAATGGTAAAAGACTCTATGGGAATGTAGGCTAAGCACCGAGAGGATATTGAATGAGATGGAAGCTCTCACGTGAGTTGAGGTGGGGTTTCTAGTAGCAATTCCTTGAGATGGATGCCCTCACGTGAGTTGAGGCGCGGTATCTATTGGCAGTTTCCTTGTCCCTTAACAATGTTCCCACATAAGTCTAGCTAGTGGATCCACTTAAGCTATGTACAGGTTTACCTTAGGCAAGTAGACCAAACCTTTAGATATGGGATAGTACATCGGATTCCATGATCTAGCTCTCATGGTCTATGTCGGTTAAACGCTTATTCCCATCATGTGAGATATGCACTATATTTTCTTGAGGAGTTCTATGAAGTGTGGGTAGTAGTATGGGATTCTATCCATACATGGCACGAGTAGGCTTCAACATGACTATAGTGAGTTATCTAAGTTTTAATGACTATAGTATGAAAGCCCTTTAAATGAAATTATTCAAGAATGTTGACTCTTAAATGCTTAATGTAATGATGCATGTTATACTTGTATGATATTATGAGTTACTTCCTTGCTATGACTAATTGTATTTTAATGTGCTTTGCCTATGGTCACTTCAAAGGAGTACTTAGTGTGAATAGTATTAGAGGATGCTACTTGCACATTGCAGAAGTATGACATAGGAGTCGTCTTAGGTGATGGTCCTTACGTGATGAAATGACTTGTTAATGGTTTAGGTCTCTTGTGTAGGTGTGTTATTGGAAATGGAAAGGTTAAATGGTAATTTCAATTGTGGTGACTTTAATGTGGTACCTTAATGTGGATGATGGTATGGGACGCCATCCATACATTTCACAAGGTATAGCGCGAGGTTTACTTGAGGTGAAGGCTATATGTGAAGGTGAAGAGTTACATGTTGATATTGTTCAAATGTGATGTTATGACTTGTGTGATGATTATATTTGTCTTTCATGTCTCTTATGCTATTATTCATGATATTTCTAAAAAGTGGCATAATGCATGGTTTCCAACCAAAATGTCCCTTTTAAAGCATGTTTTTGCATGGTCATCATACTTTGTGCATTTTTGTGTGCTAACCCATATTTCTCTTATTTTTACTACAAGTGTAGGTTCCGGCAAGTAATTACATTCTCTAGTGAAGCTTTAGATTAGTGTTCTCTAAATACATCCTTTGGCATGTCCTCACAGATTGAGGACATGGACTTTATGTTTCTAGTTTATATATGTTTTAAGACTATTGTTAATACTTCAAATTTTAAAGGACCGTGACCCTATCTTGTGTAAAGCTTTGTCTAAGATGGCCATGTGAGACTTAGACTTCTGTTGTGTTATTTGAAAGATTGTTAAATGAGTATTTTGATAGATTGTATGGTTTTAAAATAAAAAGTTTTAATTCCGTACTAATTTTTATTACCTATGCGATGAATGAATGGTATGAGGATTGTATAAGACCCCTTCGGGGTCCAGTACACTGTGTTATGACTAGGGGGTGCTCTTAGGTCGTGACAAACATGTTATCAGAGCACAAGGTTTTGGGAATGGTTTTTAGGATTGATGTCTCACAAGCCACGTCTAAAAGAGTCTTGTTCATCTGTGTGAGTTGCGATACATCTATGAGCGAGAGGCTATAGGACGTTAGAAAGTTACACTTCTTTCATAATCTTGAAGTCATGCCTTAGAGTTTAGCTTTATAGATGTCATTTTCCTAATCCATCTCTTGTATTTATAGGATATGAATACAAGGGCTAACTCAAGGAGGGCCGAAGAGGAGAATGTCGATGGGGGAGTTCCTCCGCAAGGTCTTCAAGGTGACCAAGTTCCTCTAGGCAATCAAGAAAATGAAGTTCCGGTGGTTCCCCCAGGCATGACTAATGAAGATATTAGGTCGGCTTTTCTAACCTTATCCCAAGCCATGACGGCTCAAGTGAATCGTGATGTGGGGCCTAGGGTGAATGTCAATAACAGTACCATGGCCTCAAGATTAAGAGACTTTGTGAGGATGAATCCTCCTATTTTCCTTGGCTCTAAATATGGAGAAGATCCCCAAGAATTCTTGGAGGAAGTGTATAAGATAGTCAATGCTATGGGAGTATCTTTTAGGATGAAAGCGGAGTTGGCTTCCTATCAATTGAAAGATGTGTCCCAAGTGTGGTTCACTCAATGGAAGAGCAATAGGCCTTTAAAAGCGGGTCCTATAGAATGGGAGGAGTTTAAGAGAGCTTTCCTTGGTAGGTACTTTACCCGTGAGAAGAGAGAGGTTAAGGTGAAGCAGTTCATAAACCTTAGGCAAGGGAGCATGCGTGTGGAGGAGTATTCCTTGAAGTTTACGCTATTGTCTAAGTATGCTCCATCTTTGGTGTCCAACTCTAGAGATAATATAAGTTGCTTTGTGACCGGTGTGTCCGACCATGTTAAGGAAGAGTGTCGTACGGTGATGCTTCAAGATGATATGAACATTTCTAGACTCATTGTGTATGCTCCATCTATTGAGGAGTCCAAACTTGAGAGGAAGAGTAGAGAGTTGAAGAGGGGTAGATCTGATGAGCAAGGTCAACCTAGGTCCAAAAAGAGGTTCTCCAATCAAGAGTCTTCAACGGTGAACAATGATAGGGTATCTAACCATAATTCCCAAGGAGAGAGTGGAAGTGGTTCTTCTTTTGAGAGGTCTAGATGTGCCAAGTGTGGGAAGCAACATTTGGGTAAGTGCCTTCCTGGCACGGATGAGTGATTTTTGTATGGAAAGAAGGGTCGTAAGATGAGGGATTTCCCAACTCTCATGGCAAAAGGAAGGGAGAATAGGCAAGCTTCTTTTGTTGGCCCTGATCCTAATGATCTGTAGAAGAACCGTTTCTATGAACTTCAAGCCAAGGAGGGCAAAGGAGCTAATCTGGATGAAGGTACCAGTAAGTTAAAGTTCCTTTTGTTATATTGAGGATCCTTATGTTGTTTTGCATGATAGCCTTAGTTGGGTTTTCTCCGAAGTGGAGGATGGTATGTTGAGTAGTAAGGTTGTTGAGAGTGTTGATATCCTTACCTCTTTTCCTTCTATTCTTATTCAAGCTTGTGACCAAGAGTTCCTTGTAGATTGTTTCATTTTTTGGAGTTATGTGTGAATTTGAGTTTCCATGGTTTCCTTATGTTGGGCATGTTCTAGATGAATTCTTGTTTAAGTAAGATGAATGAGTTTTCATGATTTATTCTTCCTTATGTTAGTGTTCATTTAGTTTGAATTGCCTATATGCTTCATGATGTTAAGTGTTGAACATGCCTAAGTGTTCTTTTATGAGAAAATTGCTTAAATGTGCTTAGTGATGTCGTGATGAGCATAATATGACTTGGAGAAGGAAGTTCCTCCAATGAATGAGAAATGTGAAGTTTTGGTGAATAATGAGTTTGTAGATGTAGTTCCTACCTTCTTGTTGTGTTTTGAACTTATTGATGTGGAGTTGATGTTTCCTCCTAGTTGTGTGCATTTATATTGATGTTGAATGCATGATTGTGGGCTGCTAGTCTTGAGTCGTTAACCCCTTAATGTGTTTAAAGTGTCATTCGAGGACGAATGTTCCTAAGTGGGGGATAATGTAACGACCCTAAAAATGAACTAGTGAAACTAGAGCCTAACGTGTGTGCGTTTGATTTGGTGTGAGGTTGTATGTTGTTGAATGTTCTCCCGGGCTGTGGTTAAGGGGTTTAGGGATAAAACATCAAGGTACGACTCCCCAAGGACCACCCTACGGGTCCTTGAGGAGGACCCTAGGCCTACGGGTCCGTGGATGGCCTTCGTAGGTCAAGACTCCCAAAGGAGGGTCTTTGATCCAAACCACGAAGGGACAGTACTGTCCCGTCAATCCATCCACGATCTGTAGATGGTGACTCATGGATTGGACCTATAATATGGTTTTTTTAGTTCATCCTTGGTGGGGGTGAATTGGTAAATTCACCCCAAGTTTTTTAAAGTTCATGGACGGTTATTTTAGGGGTATTAAAAAAATTTAAGAGTATTAAACATTGAAACCCTCATTTAGACTTCACCTCTCAAATAAAACCCTTATTTACTAAAAAGTTCTCTCTAGAAACTCCATTGGAGATCAAGGTCAAGATCAAGCTAGGGTTGGGTATTTCAAGGTGTTTCTTCTTCAATTTCATGGAATTCTTCATGTATAAGGTATGGTGATCCTTTATCTGGGGTTAGTTTTCACCCTAGAGTCAATTTTGAAGATGTTTTCAAGGTTTTCAAGTTTCACAAAACCCTAAGTTTCACTCAATCTCATGGGTTCTTGCATCAAACTCTTTCAAATGATAAACAATGATTATATTGCTATTTAATTGATGATTTAAGATGATTTTACTCTGTGAACCCATAATTTCTCTCAATTTCTAAATTGTCACTTATGAAGTGGGTCTATTGCTTATGAATGAATGATGGTGGATTTATGCTTAGATTGATTTAGATTATTGAATTATTTCATCATCTACGTCTAATTATGGTGAATTGTTGGTAAATTGAGGATTTGTGATCATAGTCTTGAAAGGGCAAGTTTGACCTAATTACTTGATGTATTAGAATTGTGATTGAGGTATGTTGTGATCATGGCCTTGAAGGCATAGTGTGAAAAATTGAATTATTATCATGATGTTGTATATATGAATATGATATGATGTGTCTGTGTGTTTTAAATGGATGAATGATGATCATGTCTAGAAGTTAATTTGTTAGGAGTGGAGGTTGTCTCTCTATGAACACACTAGAATGAATAATGAATGAGGTTCAATGATAATGTTAATGAGGAAGTACTTCTTTAAAATATATTCTCAATGGTTCTCTAATGAATGATAATGACGTGTTGATTGGAAGGATATTCTTGATCTTACACTAATGAACGATAATGGGATTCTTAGATGAAAGGTTATTCTCATCTTTGAATCTGTGATCTATCCAATTAATGAAAGTTGGGTGGGGATGGATGACTTCACATGAGTTTAAGCGGAGTGTCTAGTAAAAATTTGTTATCCCTTAATGTGATGAATGGTAAAATACTCTATAGGAATGTTGGCTAAGCACCGAGAGGATATTGAATGAGATGGAAGCTCTCACGTTAGTTGAGGTGGGGTTTCTAGTAGCAATCTCTTGAGATGGATGCCCTCACGTGAGTTGAGGTGCAGTATCTATTAGCAATCTCATTGTCCCTTAACTATGTTCCCACATAGATCTAGCTAGTGGATCCACTTAAGCTAAGTACAGGTTTACCTTAGGCAAGTAGACCAAACCTTTAGATGTGGGATAGTACATCGGATTCCATGATCTAGCTCTCATGGTCTATGTCGGTTAAACGCTTATTCCCACCATGTGAGATGTACATTATAATTTCTTGAGGAGTTCTATGAAGTGTGGGTAGTATTATGGGATGCTATCCATACATGGCACGAGTAGGCTGCAACAGGACTATAGTGAGTTATTTATGTATTAATGACTATTGTATGAAAGCCCTTTAAATGAAGCTATTGAAAAATGTTGACTCTTAAATGCTTAATGTAATGATGCATGTTATACTTGGATGATATTATGAGTTACTTCCTTGCTATGACTTATTGTATTTTAATGTGACTTGCCTATGGTGACTTCAAAGGAGTAGTTAGTGTGAGTAGTATTATGGGATGCTACTTGCACATTGCACAAGTATGACTTAGGGGTCATCTTAGGTGATGGTCCTTACGTGATGAAATGACTTGTTAATGAGGTCTCTTGTGTAGGTGTATTATTGGAAATGGAAAGGTTGAATGGTAAGTTCACTTTTGGTGACTTTAATGTGGTACATTAGTGTGGATGGTGGTATGGGACGCCATCCATACATTTTACAAGGTATAGCATGAGGGTTACTTGAGGTGAAGGCTATATGTGAAGGTGAAGAGTTACATGTTGATATTGTTCAAATGTGATGTTATGACTTGTGTGATGATTATATTTGTCTTTCATGTCTCTTATGCTATTATTCATGATATTTCTAAAAAGTGGCATAATGCATGGTTTCCAACCAAAATGTCCCTTTTAAAGCATGTTTTTTAATGGTCATCATACTGAGTATATTTTTGTGTGCAAACCCATATTTCTCTTATTTTTACTACAAGTGTAGGTTCCGGCAAGTGATTGGATTCTCTAGTGAAGATTGGGATTAGAGTTCTCTCAAGACATCTTTTGGTATGTCCTCATAGATCGAGGACATCGGCTTTATGTTTCTAATTTATTTATGTTTTAAGACTATTGTTAAGACTTCGATTGTAAAGGGTCGTGACCCTATCTTGTTTAAAGTTTTGTCTAATATGGTCATGTGAGACTTAGACTTCCGTTGTGTCTTTTGAAAGATTGTTAAATGAGTATTTTGATAGATTGTATGGTTTTTGGATAAAAAGTTTTAATTTCGTACTATTTTTATTACCTATGAGATGAATGAATGCTATGAGGCTTGTATAAGACCCCTTCGGGGTCGAGTACACCGTGTTACGACTAGGGGGTGCTCTCAGGTTGTGACAAATATGGTATCAGAGCAAAAGTTTTGGGAATGGATTTTAGAAATGTTGTCTCGCGAACCACGTCTAGTAGAGTCTTGTTCATCGGTGCGAGTCGCAACATATCTATGAGCGAGAGGCTATAGGACGTTAGAAAGTTACACTTCTTTCATATTCTTGAAGTCGTGCCTTAGAGTTTAGCTTTATAGATGTCATTTTCCTAATCCTTCTCTTGTGTTTACAGGATATGAATACAAGGGCTAACCCAAGGAGGGAGGAACAGGATAATGTGGATGTGGAAGTTCCTCCCCAAGGTCTTCAAGAGGACCAAGTTCCTCTAGGAAATCAAGAGAATGAAGTTCCGGTGGTTCCACCGGACATGACTAATGAAGATATTAGGTCGGCTTTTCTAACCTTAGCCCAAGCCATGATGGCTCAAGTGAATCGAGATGTGAGGCCTAGGGTGAATTCCAATGAGAGTACCGTGGCCTCAAGATTAAGAGACTTTGTGAGGATGAATCCTCCTATTTTCCTTGGCTCTAAAGATGGAGGGGATCCCCAAGAATTCTTGGAGGAAGTGTATAAGATAGTCAATGCTATGGGAGTATCTTCTAGGATGAAAGCGCAGTTGGCTTCCTATCAATTGAAAGATGTGGCCCAAGTGTGGTTCACTCAATGGAAGAGCGATAGGCCTTTAAAAGCGGGTCCTATAGAATGGGAGGAGTTTAAGAGAGCTTTCCTTGGTAGGTACTTTACCCGTGAGAAGAGGGAGGTTAAGGTGGAGGGTTTCATAAACCTTAGGCAAGTGAGCATGAATGTGGAGGAGTATTCCTTGAAGTTTACGCTATTGTCTAAGTATCCTCCATCTTTGGTGTCCAACTCTAGAGATAATATGAGTTGCTTTGTGACCGGTGTGTCCGACCATGTTAAGGAAGAGTGTCGTATGGTGATGCTTCAAGATGATATGAACATTTCTAGACTCATTGTGTATGCTCCATCTATTGAGGAGTCCAAACTTGAGAGGAAGAGTAGAGAGTTGAAGAGGGGTAGATCTGATGAGCAAGGTCAACCTAGGTCCAAAAAGAGGTTCTCCAATCAAGAGTCTTCAACGTTGAACAATGATAGGGTATCTAACCATAATTCCCAAGGAGAGAGTGGAAGTGGTTCTTCTTTTGAGAGGTCTAGATGTACCAAGTGTGGGAAGCAACATTTGGGTAAGTTCCTTCCTGGCACGGATGAGTGATTTGTGTATGGAAAGAAGGGTCGTAAGATGAGGGATTTCCCAACTCTCATGGCAAAAGGAAGGGAGAATAGGCAAGCTTCTCTTGTTGGCCCTGATCCTAATGATCTGTAGAAGAACCGTTTCTATGAACTTCAAGTCAAGGAGGGCAAAGGAGCTAATCTGGATGAAGGTACCGGTAAGTTAAAGTTCATTTTTTTATATTGAGGATCCTTATGTTGTTTTGCATGATAGCCTTAGTTGGGTTTTCTCCAAAGTGGAGGATGGTATGTTGAGTAGTAAGGTTATTGAGAGTTTTGATATCCTTACCTCGTTTCCTTCTATTCGTATTCAAGCTTGTGACCAAGAGTTCCTTGTAGCTTGTTTCATTTTTTGGAGTTATGTGTGAATTTGAGTTTTCATGGTCTCCTTATGTTCTGCATGTTCTAGATGAATTCTTTTTTAAGTAAGATGAATGTGTTTTAATGATTTATTGTTCCTCATGTTAGTGTGCATTTAGTTTGAATTGCCTATATGCTTCATGATGTTAAATGTTGAACATGCCTAAGTGTGCTTCTATGAGAAAATAGCTTAAATGTGCTTAATGATGTTATTATGAGCATAATGTGACTTGGAGAAGGAAGTTCCTCCAATGAATGAGAAATGTGAAGTTTTGGTCAATAATGAGTTTGTAGATGTAGTTCCTACCTTTCTGTTATGTTTTGAACTTATTGATGTGGAGTTTATGTATCCTCCTAGTTGTGTGCATTTATATTGATGTTGAATGCATGATTGTGGGCTGCTAGTCTTGAGTCATTAACCCCTTAATGTGTTTAAAGTGTCATTCGAGGATGATGTTCCTAAGTGGGTGATAATGTAACGACCCGAAAAATGAACTAGTGAAACTAGAGCCTAACATGTGTGCGTTTGAGTTGGTGTGAGGTTGTATGTTGTTGAATGTTCTCCCGAGCTTTGGTTAAGGGGTTTACGGGTCAAACATCAAGGTACGACTCCCCAAGTGTAACACCCCTCAAAATGAAGTAGGATAAAGTAGAGCCTCACATGGGTTTTTATGCATTAATAACTTGTTAAAATAATGAGGAATAGCCTTTTAAGTCAGTTTTAAAGAGTATGGAAGTCAAACGTCAAGGGACGACCAAGACGTTCGGAAACTAGTCTTTTACGTGTTGGTTTGTTCTAGTATGTTGTTCATGTTTTTATGTTTTGTTTGGAGTCTAAAATCAGTGGAGGTGACCCTAGTGTCTTAATAAATATTTTTAGGGTCAAAACGTTCAAATACGACTACCCGGGGCCACCCTAAGGGACCCCGAAAAGGACCCCAACCTTGGCCAAGCAAGCTGCCAGGACAGCTTGCAAATTGCCCTTGGTGGGAACCATGGCGCGTCGCGGACTTGCTCCCCCAAGGAGAAAAAATTCAATTCACGATGCGGTCGTGTCGCGGACTCTACTGTCTTGAAATTTAATTCCAAATATCTTCAGAGAACAACTCCGCGTCACAGACTTGTTCCGCGACGAAAATGCAGAAATTCAGAAATCGAGTTTGACTTGTTTAAAAGGTCCAACTAAGTGAAGGGTAGTTTGGGTACTTTGGGGTATTTTAGTTGGTTAAAACCCCTAAGCCTAGAATTAGACCCCATTCTTCAATTAACCCTTCCCTCTCAAAAATAGATTCTCTCAAAACTCCATTGAAGACCTTGATGAAGCTCAAGCTAAAAGATGGGTTTTCAACTGATTTCTTCTTCAATTTTATGGGTCTTCAATAATTAAGGTATGGTAACTCTTGATTCTTGAATAACCTCTCATTCAAGGAGTTCTATCAAAGATTTTCAAAAGTTATTCAAAGACCAAAATTCCCAATTTTCAATATAACCATGGGTTCTTTGTCAAACGATTTTCTAAATCATTCTATTGATGAATTGATGTGGAATTAAGGTTTTTAAGATAATTTTCAAAGGAATTCTTGCAGAACCCATGATCCCCTAATTCTCTAAAATTGGCCTAGGATGTGGGTCTTTGTGAATATGATTTCTATTGGTGAAATTATGTTTAGATTAGATTG
>JAJOOO010080384.1:0-14920 GCA_029582685.1 Solanum piurae
TATACACGCGCTAGGTGGGCCCACTTTCTTCAATTTTATTTTCCTATTTATTTCAGATGCAGTAGACCCCACTTTTTTTTAACTTATTCTTTTAATTAAGTTAAAATTCTCAATTCCAAACATAACCAACAACATGTCTACTCTTCAATTGAATATCAACCTTTCTTCTTCTTCTTCTACATTATTCTTAGCAAGTAATGCAAGTCACAGTGACCCAAGAATTGTTCTTTTCAAGATTACTTGCTCCGCCACCCAGATAATTTTAACAATGTCATTTATCATGTGATGTAATCTTTTAAAAAATAAATAAAATCGATCTTTAAATGAAAAAATGAATCTTGCAAATTGGTAATTTCTAAATCAGTAAATCTTCAAGTTCAGATGTAATGGTAAAGGAGTTGGAGGAAGGTGAAAAGAATGGGTGTACATACGTTGTGGTTCTATATTTATGAATTGAAGAGGAAAATAACTTATTTTTGGGCATTGACATGGAGACTCAAGCTCCATAGCTAGATCTAGTTGACTTTGCAATTTTATATTTATGAGTGAGAAAAATTACTTTGAACCTTGAATCTAACAACGATTTTTTTTAGAGAAGATTAGAAATTCTAAAGGTTCAAGATTTGAAATGAAAGTTACCATTGAAGCTTTGAAATGAAAGACAATCGTTCCCAAGCTTCAAGCTTTATAAATGGCAGAAGAAAGGAAGAAGATGAAAATTTTGTGGGAGAAAAAAAGCTTAGAAATGCAAGTTGTAATTGAAAGCCTTAATTTTAGGTTGATTTGGACTCACACGTGGATTCCAAAATGCAGATAATATGTTTTAGATACATCCTTACGTGTCTAAGGGAGGTGAGAACACCTTCTATGACATGTCAGCAATTAAGTGTGTAGAAAATAGAGAAATATGAAGTTCAAGGGGTAATAGAACACCCGTGAAATTGGAGTGTGTAGTTGGGATTTCAGGTATAGGTTGGGGTTTTTTTAGACCATTTTCTCCTCATTTTTAAAAAAACTTAAATCTGGTGGACTACCGAAGAAATAGAGAAGGAAGAGAGAGAAAGTAAAATGAAAAACATAAATAGAGTAAAAGTAAAGTAAAAATAAAGTAAAATGAAAAACATAAAAGATCAAAAAATAAATATGAAAAAAAAGTAAGAAAATTTGCCTCTCACTCTCTTTAAGACGGTGAATTACACTTTCTTTGCCAACTCATTATTAAGGAGCAAATAATTCTACTATAAAATAGTTTAGGGGATAATAGGATCTTCCTAAAATATAAGTGTGTAGTTGAGAATCGACTAATAGATTGAGGGTCGTTTGGCCATTTTCTTCTTACTTTTATTTACTTAATTATATTTTCAACAAAATCGAGGGACAAAATTTACTAAGGGGATAAAAAAGTGCAAGTAATCCTGTAACTACTAACTACTGCTATCAATGGCGGAGCCAGAAATTTCATGAAGGGGGTCAAAACATTAAACAACAAAAGCTTTTTTCAAAAAGGGGAAATTTGAAAAAATTGTTATTTCACGAAGAGGATCCAAAAATTAAACAAAAGCTTTTTTCAAAAAGGGGAAAAAATTTTTTGCAAGTGAGATTTGAACATGCGAGCACTGACTCATTAAAGATGTTTAAACACACCTTCAAGGCATTTTAAACCACTAGGCTATAACAACCTATTATATTAAGGCTGTCCAAAATATATTATTTAATCATTTCGTATATTATTTTAGTTGTATGTGCGATATTTTTTTCCGACGAAGATTGTCCAATTGGACACCCTAGCATACATGTGCCTACGCTGCCTAATAAGACATGCCCATTATATTGCTTCTTGTCCACAGCAAAGGCCAAAGGTCGAAAATGGATGAATAATAATAGTGCGTTAGAACTATCAATATTTGTCCCTTCAGAAATTACAAGGCTCTTTATTAAAAAAGTAAATTAAATTCTTTTTGAAATTACAAGACTAATTAAGGTAATTATCATCATGTTACAGCACACCACTTTCCATATTTTTCACGATTCTTTTTCCTGGAAAGTGAACAACTACTGTTGGTGTAAATATTGAACAAAAAAAGTTAATGCTTCTTTCACTAATCACGATCTATCTTTTTTCATTTTAGAATTAAAAAACAGAATTTTATTGGCTTAAATTTCGGTGAGTAAATATCTCAAAGGTCACTCAAGTATGTGAAATTATTTGAAAAAGACACTCAACTTGGTTTAGTATCAATAAATTCACCAAACTTATAATTTATTTTTTTTATAAATCGAAAAGAGTGCGATGATATCCAACCAGGCCCAAAAATCACATGTTAACAACTAAAATAACTCCACGCGACTCTTATCCCAAAATCATAGGAACGCCAGCTATTGAAAAATACTCATGTGGTTTAAAATTCATCCTACAATTATTGTAAGATAAAACATATCTATCTTTTAAGATTCTATTTTGTTACTCCATATGTCCCAATTTATGTGACTTACTTTTTTTTTTTGGTAAGTTTAAAAAAGAATGACACATTTCTTTATTAAGTAACAATTTAATTATAAAATATCTATGTTACCTTTAATGAAATGATTTACGGTCACACAAATTTCTATCATGAATCACAAGTTTTAAAAGTCTTCATTTCTTTTCTTAAATTTCGTATCGAATCAAACTACTTCACAGGGGACGGAGGGAGTATTATTATTGTTTGAAAACGAAATATGTTTGGCCCATAAATTGACGTTCCAGAACTGAAGGAGATACGGAATCTCATGTTAGTAAAGTGAAACATATGTCACATTCATTAGTCAAGTGGATCTTAAAGATTCCAAATATGTCGGCGGAACATACCCTTCATATTTTATGTAATGATAAATTAGTGACCTGTAAAAACTGTAATTGACAGTTTGGTCCCTTTACTTTTTTGTCCATTTGTTGAGCAACATTTTTCCCGTGAAATTGAAAGATCCCGGTAAAGTTGAAAATATTAAATAAATTTTTAAAAGGAATATATTTTTCTTTATATAAAATTAATAATTTTTTTGATGTATTAGGATATTTTTTTAAAATCGAACGAACAAATTAAACTAGAAGGGAGGGAATCTACTTTGCACTAATGCAAATATGCGTCATCTTCCACCTTTAGCCTTTGTGTCTTTTCTGCTCTAATAGATTTCTTTTGGGTCAGCAACTATTGGTTAAACTAAATCAATTTGTCTTCTGTCAAGTTAAGGAAATGACATTATTAAAGACTAGATGATACGATATATATATATATATATATATATCGCAAGAATAATAAGCGATGTCATTTATAATTCAACTTGTGAATGTCTATTCCGAAAAAAACGTCATATAAATATGTCTATGTATTATATAGCCACTTGAACAATTTTCTTCAATGTCATCCATGAAATAGCCACTTGAACAATTTTCTTCAATATGTCCATCATTACGAATCACATCATATAAATATTACGATTTTCCTCCAATTATAATAAGACTCCTTTTCTACGTACTTTATGTTTGGACTTTATCAATCATAGTGTTTTTGACCAATTGAATAGGAAAGCCATGTTCATGAAGCACAAGTGCACAACATGACTATTACTATTCATAGCAACCAAAAACCTATGAAACAATAATATTTTTTTTAACTAGTTGAACGTGATGTTAACATTGGTTAACTCATTCATTTTAGTAATTGCTAATATTATTATGAATCATACGAATAAATTTGCTGAGGCTCTTAACTATAATCAAGACTACTAAACAAAGAAACCTTAGATTCAATGCCCCACGGAGATTTTCCCGAAACATCCATGGATGATATATGTAACAATTAATTTTCAATTGTAATGATAATTTTTTTGGAAGGATAACGATCAAATTACCTTTAATTACTTGGTGCGTGACTTTACGCATTCAAAAATTATATTATGACTTTGATATGGATGAACAATTTTACGTAAGATTGGGATTATTGATGTGTCGCTGACGTGCCATTTATCTCAATTTTAATTGGATATAATTTGTATCTGAAATATATTACGAAAGACTAATTCCAAGCTATCTAATTAATTGCCTTCTGATTTGCAGCTTAGTCATCAAGCCAAGCAACTTCAGCCAATTATCGTCCTTATCAAGTGCTATATCGAATTTGACTAATAATTATCGTAACTTAATTTATTTTATTTAAAAAAAAAAAAACAAATCGTCTATTAATTATATTACTAGAGTGTTAAATGATTAAATACTTAGTAATCTTAACAGATAATTAATAAATGTTTTAAGCGATTTCTCTAATGAAATATTATTAATAGATCTTTGGATTCCAGCTTTTACACGAGGCGCCGCCCTCTTTTTCTTATTTTATTTTGCTGGCTGCAAAGACCAACTTTAAGAGAAAAAAAACCCTACTTTGAATTTGCAAAAGTAACCAAATTTAATATGTCCAATATTGACCAAAAATGACCACCTTCACTGGTTGCATTTTATTGTTTTAAAATCATTCAAGGGAAGCCAATTTGGTTCAAGAAAAAAATTAAAGAAGAACAAAAGGGGTTGGTAAAGTTACACTCAATTGGTTTTACTACCTTCTCATTTTGAACATTATACTTCTTTGAAATTACTTTACCTGTCAAATTTTTAATTTACACGCTTTTTAAGAAATTATATATTATGACTATCATATCTTTATTTATTAGCTTTAGTTGTTTAAAAATGTTAATAGCTCTTCAATAAAAATTCTGTCTTGATCTCTTTAATTAAAGTATGTGTACATGCTTTTTTACTTAAGATTTTCTTATATTAATCAATCAATATTTATTACTTTAAAAGTAATTATTACTAAAGACATAATAGAAAGAATATACTCAATTGTATTTTGATTTTTTTTTTAAATGACAAATATTTAGCAGTCCGCAGAGAGTAGTTTGATATTGTATTTTATCTTACACTGTACTTTGACAGTATATAAAATACATTGTATTTTCATATCTCGAGACTCAAAAAATTAAAATAATATTTATAGCCAATCAATCCTAGGAATCAAAACTGCAAACTGATGATAACTTTATTTAACAATATCTTAATTAGAGAATCTGATGGGGTATCAAAATGAATACAACTAGATACTCTCATTCCAATAAAGATTCTTTATAAAGTAGATTCCTCTTTAGTCCTTTTTTTTTTTTAAAAAAAAAGAGTATTTCTGTCCTACGACAATTTTTTAAGTAGATATTTTCTTAATTAATTTCTATAGTTGTACATTACCATATAATATTTCTTGATATTCGTTTCACTTAGTTGCTGAATACAATGTACACAAAACTATTGCAAATAGAAACTTATTTTAAGTATATTTACATGTAAAGAAAAAGGAAAAAAACATAAATAGTATTGCAACGTGTACTTGAGTCACATCCTACCCCTAACACCCGCTCCCTCCACCCAACAATTTGAGGAAAAAATATTACGTAGATGTACATTGATCTTACACTTTGTTTGGATGGTTATTTCATATTGTTTCATATGTATCATGTTGTATTATATCATATTGTATTGTGTTAATGAATATAATGTTTGGATAGATTGTATCGTTCTTTATCGTTACATAATGTCAGACATCCATAATTTAAATGATAAATCTATAAGAAAAGTATGATACATGGTAGAGCTACTATAAAAAGGTAAGATGAAATATAATTATTAATTAATAAATAAAGATAAAATGAGAAGAAAATATTAAAGTAACGACACAATTACACCAAATTGATCGTTACATAAAATGAATCTTTTCATCATTACCTAACGAACGATAAATTTAAATAATACAATACAATAGAACGATAGATTTAAATAATACAATACAATAAATTTTTTATATATTTTAACTAATAATGCAACACAATATAATAGAACGAGTAACAACGATCCAAACAAGGTATTTGTTTATTGAACATGGTGCAAGGGTACTCGAAATTTTATTTAAACATAATAACGAGTCATACTAATTAATTATATTGTATTTATGAAAAAATATTTTAGTGTAGCAAACAATTAAAATTTTAACAAAAAAATTCGAAACGAATCAGTGATATTCACACTTTATGTGTATAATATTATTACGACGAGTTTAAATAATATGATACTATGAACAATTAAAATTATATATCGACTTCAGTAACACAGATTCCTAGTATATTGGTAATGTCATTTAAGTAAATTACAATTTAAAAAAATATAGAGCCCTAGTCAAAATACCTTTCCAATTTTCCCTTTTTTATATGTCACGTGAGGTTACCTCCAAGTAAATAGGAAATGCACGTGACAAAAGAAAAAATAAACTAAAATTTAAATTCCAGAAAGAATCTCGTGAAATAAAATTCACGTGCATACGTCAGCGAGACTAGTGGTGAGTTGTCGCTACTGAAAAATTTCACAAAATTTTGGTTGAGAGTAACAGTTCTATTCCTTAAAAAAGCAATTAAAATTAATAAATTAATAAAATTTGATTTGACACATCTATCAAGAAAATAATTATTAATATAAATATTTACTAAATCATTCCTATTAAATAATGTCTAGAAAAATGATTTGACAAATAAGTATTTTTATATTGAGGGTAAACATAAAAAAAAATTATAGTCTTTTCTTAATATGTCAAAAGTAACAAGTAAAAATAAACAGAGGAGTATTTCATTTGTTCCATTTTATGTGAGTTAATTTGACTCAACAATCATGGAGTTTAAGAAAGAAAAGAACTTTTAAAACTTATGATATAAAAGAAATTTGTGTGACTATAAATTATTTTATTAAAAATAAAATTGACATTTTAAATTTAAATTATTATTTAATATAGAATGGTATA
The DNA here is from genome assembly GCA_029582685.1 of Solanum piurae. Lineage (NCBI taxonomy): Eukaryota > Viridiplantae > Streptophyta > Magnoliopsida > Solanales > Solanaceae > Solanum > Solanum piurae. Next base: position 6,870 of record JAJOOO010080384.1, read on the forward strand.
AAACCATATAAACTAAGAAAGGGGTAACAATTTAAAAAATCCCAAATAGAAGACAACTAGGATTTGTGCGTTTCTCTCTATATAAAGAAGCCAAAACACAATTTTACAACCATCAAAAAAGCAATTAACAAAACAGAGAGAAAAGAGGGAGAGCAAAAAAGGAGTTTATTGTAGAAATATGGGTGGTTGGGCTATAGCGGTGCACGGTGGCGCTGGTGTGGACCCAAATCTCCCTGCCGAACGTCAGGAGGAAGCTAAACAACTCCTTACTCGTTGCCTTAACATTGGAATCTCCGCTCTTCGCTCTTCTCTACCTGCCATTGATGTCGTTGAACTCGTTGTACGTATCTTTTATGCACTCAGATTCAGCCTTTTATCATTTCGATTCGTATAACCAAAAACAATCTCAGATCTACATTTGTGTGAATGTTATGCTTTTTTTCTACGATTTTGATTCTGGTTGTATATATAGGTGAGAGAACTGGAAAGTGATCCTCTATTCAATTCGGGTCGTGGATCTGCATTAACTGCAAATGGAACAGTGGAAATGGAGGCGAGCATTATGGACGGCGACGGTAGACGATGCGGCGCCGTTTCTGGTATCTCCACCGTGAAAAACCCAATCTCGCTCGCTCGCCTTGTCATGGATAAATCCCCTCATTCCTATCTCGGTTTCGCCGGCGCTGAAGAATTCGCCAAACAACAGGTAAAAAAATTACCAGATTTATCAATCGTCGAAATGGTTAATAACAATAATCTAATAAATGAATTAATTTTTATTATTAGGGCGTGGAGATGGTAGACAATGAATATTTCATCACCGAGGACAATGTTGGAATGCTGAAACTAGCCAAAGAGGCTAACACCATTTTGGTACGTTAAACATGTCAGTATAACTATATATAACGTAAATCGAGTAATTGACAATTTTTTAAAACATTTTTTTCAGTTCGATTACAGAATTCCAGTAACTGGATTGGATTCCTGTGCGTCATCCGTTGAAAGCCCAATTCGCATGAACGGATTACCGATAAGTGTTTATGCGCCGGAGACGGTTGGATGTGTGGTGGTAGACGGCCAAGGTAGGTGCGCCGCCGCCACATCCACCGGTGGTTTAATGAACAAAATGACCGGTCGTATTGGTGACTCACCGCTGATTGGTGCTGGGACCTACGCAGGTGAGCTTTGTGGTGTGTCATGTACAGGTGAAGGAGAAGCTATCATACGTGGAACCCTAGCACGTGACGTGGCAGCAGTTATGGAATATAAGGAATTGGGCCTTCAAGAAGCAGTGGACTTTGTGATTAAGAAGAGATTGGATAAAGGGTTTGCTGGGCTTATTGCTGTGTCTAATAAAGGGGAAGTGGCTTATGGGTTTAATTGTAATGGAATGTTTAGAGGATGTGCTACTGAAGATGGATTTATGGAAGTTGGTATTTGGGAATAGAGAGAGAGAGAGTGAGTTTATTAGGATGTTATTTACTTTAATTTTCATGTAGCTAGTGATGCTTGATAAATAATTACTAGTACCAATGTTTTAAGTTTAATTGTGTATTGGGCATCATTCATCTATTGCTTCATAAAGTAATGAACTCCGACGATTTTTGGTTGTTCATCTATCGATGGCTTAATCTTTCATTATGCTTAATTAGTTTTAAAAAATTTGTATTAGGCATCTTGATTGTGGATGTTCAAAGTATGATTATATACTGATTAAGCAGAACTTGATTATACTGCTCTATTGAGAAGGATTCGATTCCACTGTTTTGAGGGCATTGATATTCCTTAGGACTCTTCAACTCAATTACGTTTCTGATTCTTCCCCCCTCATTGGAATTCTCAAAAGGTAGATACATAGAATTTTCCTCCTGTAACATCACAGTATAATGTTTTATAACGTGAGAATGACACTTGACAAATCATTCCATAATGAGGAAGAATTGCACCAAACATCTTTGTATGATTCGTCTTCAAGTAATTTATGTGTGATTCGTGATTGTCTTCAAGTTCCACAACTTATTGGCGTTTCAAATATCCCTAAATAGAATCATCTCTGTGTCACCCAATTCCAATAGGTGAGTTAAAACAGAATTATATAACCCAATTCAATTCCAGACGCACCCCGCAAATACTGATATTCCCAGCATTTAAAACAAACTCAACTACAAGGAGAAAAAGAGAACAAGAATGGGGGCTTGCCTCCAACAGAAGTTCTGATCCGGAAGGAAGCAGAGGCCTATCCAAGGGGTTCACGTGAAACCATGCTCTCCTCCCGAGATCATATTTAATAGTGGTATATTTTTTAAAATCACTCGGAATATCATATAATGCGATGATGACTGAATTCACCTCTCTACGTGAGTTAGAAATTTAAATTTTATATTTATCTTTCTAAAATTGAATAACACCTCTCTAAGTAATTATTGATAGCACTTTTGACATTTTAATTATTTTTGAACCAATAATATTAAAATTTTAGATTTTTTAGCAATAAGAACATAAATATCGAGCGATCAAATCAATCTTTTTGTAATAGTACACCCATCATCTCAAAATTCTGGATAGGAGGAAGAACTAGGACAAAAACCTTATTCATGTTGTATTACACTATAAACACAAACATATAGTTGCAACAATTCAAAAAAAAAACAGGGGAAACATTTATCTCAATCTTTTTTGTTATGCTTGTCAGCGCCAGCACCCGCAACAGTTTCCTTAGCAGACTCAATTTTTTCAGCAAGTTTAGCAGCCAAAGAATCACCAGTGTCACGCTTCTCGTACGTTAGAGGCACATGTGTGATTTTCACATCCTCTTTTTGTGGCTCTTCTTCTTCATGTCCTGCTGATTTCTTGTAATTTGTAGTATCCACCTTATAAATCTCTTCTTTCCCCTGTAACAAACAGCATCAACATCAAATTAATCAAAAACACACTAGAAATTAAAGTATGATAAAAACAGAGTTTGTGAGTGTTTTTGTAACCTTTGAAGTGTCCATGTTTTTTTCAACGAGTGAAGTGTTTTTAATTTTAGAAATGTTGTATAAATAAAATACAAGCTAAATTTATGATTGATGAGATCAAATGGATAAAGAGAAAGGGCCGACAATGCTATGAGGCAGTGACACGTTATATATGTTAATGGCTAGGTACAATTGGTCGAATTACTAATATATTATGAAAATCCTACACGTACGAATGAAACTGGCATAAATTGTGTAGTTGAGGTCAATTTATTAGGCGTTTGGAGAATTGGAGGTCCAACTTTAAATTGATTTGGAGTTAAAAATTGTATTTGGACATGTGATTAGGTTTTGCATCAATCAATAATTTTTTTTTATAATGTCTGTTTAGTTGAGTTTTTTCGGCGATGACGGCGAAATTATACGGAATATATTGTTATTGTTGTTTAGTTGAGCTATTGCCTAACTTGGGAGTATATATATATCGAAGATATTCGGTTTTTGTTATGAATCAGCCCCAATCAATACCATTAAGGATACCACATAAATAAATATTGGGCTGAGTAAAAGAAATAGGGCGAGGCCTTCACAAAGGATAATTTGAGATCTCATATCTCATAAATAAATATTGAGCAAAGTAAAAGAAATAGGGCGAGGCCTTCACAAAGAATAATTTGAGATCTCATATCACATAAATAAATATTAGGCCAAGTAAAAGGAAGAGGGAGAGGCCATCACAAAGGATAATTTGAGATCCAAATTGAGGATAGTGTTAAGGCATCACTATTACAGGGTATGTGAATTATGTGCAAAGGTATTTATTGTGTTTTCTCGTCTCCAATTCATACTTGTATTATTAATTACTTGTTATTTAAATATTTCTATTATAACTCAATAGTTTGAGTATTGCAATTAGGATTTTAAAGTTATAAAATATTGTAGTCGTGTTTCAGTTCTCTTATTAATATAGTTAGGAATTCAAATTTGTTACGATTTATCAAAAGTAGAACTCTATGTAACGATAAATCCTCTTTTAGAACTATTAAAGTTAATCTACATATATACAAATAGAAAAGGAAAATAAGAAAAAAAGATTGGAATATAGCAAAACGTTTGGTAGATATAACATTTATGATTTATGAACGTGGTAACAGAGTTCATTTGCAAAAGAATAATACAAAGGATTGGTAAAAAGTTCTAAGAAAATATATTAGAAGGGAAAAAATTAAAGAAATTATAAGTAATAGACGATGTAAAATTGTTTAGGCTCAAAAAAGCATGAGCAAACATATGACCAAGTTGAACTTGTGCTGATGTTGTGAGATGAATGCCATCTGAACCTATTTCAAGTCCCTTAGCATCAATCTTTATTACATTGGAGATGTTGATTGCCAATTGAGCTGCTCTCACTTCTTCTATATATGGCCCTTTAAATGGCTTTTTAGGATATGGTAGGATAACCTGTCATATAATTGAATAATAAAGTGAATACAAATTACAAATATACTAATTTAACCTCTTAAATGAAACAATCACACAATTCAACATGATCAGAGTAATTAAAATGCTAATAAACTAGTAGCTCTATCACTAGCCTTTTGAGTTGGACTATTCTATATGGTCTATAATAATCATCACTTAAAGAGACGTGATAAAAATAAGCACAACTTTGAAATATTTCAACAAACTCCAAAAACATGAGTTCAATAGAATCCAAATGATCACATCAAAAACCTATAATCAAACTCATATCAACATAGTATCATTAAGGAAATGAATAAAAGAAAATTATGTTAATTATTACCTGGAAAATGGGAAGATTAGATGAATTCAAATCACTACGCAAATCATGAATAAATTTCTCCAAATTGATCTTATAATCTTTGTATCCATTCCCTCCTTTTACATCACTTTCACCATGATACCATAATAACCCCCTAATAATTCCTCCACTTTTTCCAGCAATTTTTGCTCTTTTAACCAATTCATCATAAGGATGAGTCCCAATTCTCCATTTATCCAAACTAGTTCCTCCTCTAGCACAAGGTACTAAACCAATTACACCAAAATTTGAGTCTTTTTTAAGAATTTCATTAGCAAATGCCATTCCAGGACCAAGTCCACAACTCGTTAAACAATCGATCCCATAATTTAGAGGCTCATGTGCTTCTTCCCATTTTTGAGCTACGTTTAATCGTATAATTTTATGATTTGGTTTACATTCTTGAGGCACGAATCCATTCCAAACTTTGGTAACATTTCCTCCAATAACTTTTTTTATGACTCCGCCGCGTCCTGCCATGTTGCTTTGCCCTGCTAATAGGAATACTTGTACTTTTTTCTTGACACTACTAGTAGTGTTACATTCCTTCACTCTCTTTGGACTCATTAACCAACATAAGTTTGAGACAAGTAAAAGAAATGTTAAGATCAAAATAATTTCATCATTTTTGTGCTTCAACATATTGTTAGTGACTGTCTCTCTTTGGAGGTAAACTTAAAATAACCCAAAGAAATGATGCTTCTTTTGTTTTAAATAATGTAGGAGCAAAGTAGCTTTCATTTTCTATTTTTCTTTGTTTAGGAGGATTAATGTAATTATACCCAAGTTCTATGTATAATCCTTGTTTTAGTAAGTGCACTTAATTTCATCACTTCCTTCAATAATGGGTGAATGAAATGCATATCCTGAATACTTTCTTTAAAAAGTAAAGATAGAAAAAGAGTTAATGAAATCTTTATAATCACGTCGAAGGAAATACTAAGCATAGTGCTAGGATGGATTCATTGCATTTATTATCTTCTAGAATGTAAAATTATCAAACATGAGGAGATTATCTTTTTTTGATATAGTAAAAGATTAGATTAAATAGAGATTTTTAAAATGTTTATAAGCAACAAAGTTTAAGTTGGGTAGGAGAAGAAATTACTTCATGTCCTTAAAAACATTAGTCCAGAGTATCAAAGTCTCTTAATGGTTGTGCTTTTTATTTGCTAGAAAGTCGACACATTGGTTAGCCTTATTGACCTAAGTATCTCAGAAATCACTTTCCCTAGTCATCTTTAAAAAGTATCATTTCCTGTCATTTGTATTCAATTTTATCTTTTCTGAAGAGAGGCTAAACGATTATTTGACTTGGAAATAGAAAATTGACTTCAATAAGTTTGCGCGCATGAGGAGATTATCGCAAGCCCATTTGTATAATTTTGAGTACATTTGTATAGTTTTTTTGTGAGAAAATGCTTCCTACACTACATTTTCTTCAAATCATTGATTATATCAAAAGTTTGAGAAATATTAATTCTTACATATGAAATTTCTCAATTGAAGAAAAGAGATGGCAAATTTTGTTTCTTTCAACTAAAACATTTATGTTATTGGTACTTGTTATTGACGTTATTAACTAGATTAATACTCCCTCTGTTTCTATTTACTTGTCCACATTTCTTTTTTTAGTTGTCCTTAATTACTTGTCCATTTTGACAAATCAAGAAAGGACAATTTTTTTTACCTATTATATCCTCAATTAATTACTTTGGAAAAGATAGAACTTTTTGAAAATCTTAAGTTTTTAATTCATCTGCTTCATAATTAATAGGGGTAAAATGGTAAATTTACTATGTCAATTATTATTTTCTTAATAGGTGTGACAATTCAAAAATGGACAAGTAATTAGGGATAGAGGGAATATAACATCAATAGAATTAAACTTAAGTACATATCATTGATAGCTCGATTTGTTTCTATGACTAACCATACGATTCGTCTTTTATTTTTTTTGTGATTTAAATAGAATACTATTACGAAACAATTGACAACTTATGAATATGAATATCAATCCATTAATAAGAAATCAAAAACATTAAAATCAAACACATTTTTTTATTTTTTTCATATGAAAAATGGTATGAAAGTTCATATAACTCATAGTGATACAAGAATCAACAGAAAAATCTAGCTAAGAGAATATATTTAAAGGGAAAAACTTGTAGAAACTAAAAGCTGTAAAATTGCTTTGGCTAAAAAAAGCATGAGCAAACATATGACCAAGTTGAATTTGTGCTGGTGTAGTTAGATGAATTCCATCTGAACCAATTTCTAGTCCCTCAGCATCAAATTTTATCACATTTGAGATGTTAATTCCCAATTGAGCTGCTCTCACCACTTCTATGTATGGCCCTTCAAATGGTTTTTTCGGGTACGGTAGGACGGCCTGACATATAAATTTTATTAAAAAACAAGCTTAATTTGACTTAGAATTACTAACGCACAAATAAGTTATTCATAAAGTAATTAACCAGCCATCGAAATTCAAACTACATGAATAGAGTAAGATACACGTCAAGTGTATATAACTTAAATCCTTAAACATATATTTTTTCATTAAAGAGATAGTCCATACTAAGGTGAACTTTCAAATGTTCCAGAAACTTTATAGGTTGAGTTGAAACACAAATTATCATATTACATATCACCACCAAGGCTATTGGCTTATAATCTAGTAATATTTAGAAGGTGAATTTAGGATTTTAAGTTTATAGGTTTTAGGATGAAATAACATAATGAATCCAGAACATATTATTTATACATATCAAGTGAATTTTGTTAACACAAATATAGTGTATTTGATAAAGCTACTGAGTCTGCCGAACCTACAGTCTTACACACACAACATGTGTTGTGTGTGAGTTCAATTCTCACTTCTCACCCTTCCCCTCTTCTCTTTCCATGATCCCCCAATGTAACAAAATAAAAAACTAAGAATAGGTTTTAGGATGAAATAACATAATGAATCCAGAACATATTATTTATACATATCAAGTGAATTTTGTTAACACAAATATAGTGTATTTGATAAAGCTACTGAGTGATCTGCCGAACCTACAGTCTTACACACACAACATGTGTTGTGTGTGAGTTCAATTCTCACTTCTCACCCTTCCCCTCTTCTCTTTCCATGATCCCCCAATGTAACAAAATAAAAAACTAAGAATAGGTTTTAGGATGAAATAACATAATGAATCCAGAACATATTATTTATACATATCAAGTGAATTTTGTTAACACAAATATAGTGTATTTGATAAAGC
>JAJOOO010080385.1:0-19033 GCA_029582685.1 Solanum piurae
AATTGTATTTTGACTATGAGGGGAGCCGGTAGTATGTCATGGCCCAGTCCTATCTATGTATGTAGAGGTGTGCGTTGGACAAGTATTTTGTAAATGAGTTTGGCTCTTGTTCTATGATGTCATTTTGAAATGGTTTGCCCATAGTCCCTATTTCCCGTTAATTAATGTTGAATGTACTTCCGCGACCGATGAAGTGTGATGACAAGTTTAAGAGGCTTGTTTGGGGTTCCTTCGGGTTCCTCATTCGCCATGTCACGTCTAGGCCCTAGGCTTGGGTCGTGACAAAATCAATACTTAGCTCCACTCCTTTGTTGCAATTACCTGATTTTGAGAAAATGTTTGAAGTTGAACGCGATGCTAGTAAAGTAGGCATTGGAGCCGTCTTAATGAAAGACCAAAAGCACATTGCTTATTTTAGTGAAATGATTAATGGTTCAACTTTAAATTATTCCACTTCTGATGTTGAATTGTATGCTTTGATTAGAGCATTGGGTAATTGGCAACACTACTTGTGGCCCAAATAATTTGTCATTCAGAACGACCATGAGTCCCTAAAGAATATTCGGGCCCAAGGAAAGTTGAACAAAAGGCACAAACAAAATGGATTCAATTCCTTGAAACTTTCCCTTATGTAATTCAATACAAAAAGTGGAAGGAAAATGTGGTGGACGATTCCTTGTCTATGAAATATGTGTTGATAAATACATTGTAATCAAAATTGCTTGGCTTGGAATGTTTGAAGATGATGTATCCCAAGGATCCCATGTTTGCTCAAATCGTCCAAGATTGCAAGGAATGGAAGAGGGAAAGGCTGATCACGGATAGATCTTTTACTCCCTATTATAAATTTGATGGTTTATTGTTCAAAGGCAAGAGACTATGTGTGCATATGATCTATTGTAAAGAACTATTTGTGAGGGAGGCACACAATGGGGGATTAATGGGTCATTTTGGTGTTGATAAAACAAGGGGAATTATCAAAGAACGATTCTATTGGCCTAAGATGCACAAAGATGTTGCTAGAATTTGTGGCCAATGTATTGAATCTCGAAGTGCTAAGTCACGTCTCCTTCCCCATGGTTTATACACTCCATTCCCCACCCCTCAAAGACCTTGTCTTGATATTTCAACGAATTTGTCTTAGGTTTTCCAAGGAAAAAAAGAGGTAGATATATCATATTTGTTGTTGTTGATCGACTTTCAAAGATGGCTCATTTCATTCCATGCCATAAATATGATTATGCTTCCAATGGGGCATCTTTGTTTTTTGAAAATGTTGTTAAATTTCATGGTATTCCTGAAACCATTGTAAGTGATACGGACCAAAAATTCCTTAGTCACTTTTGAAAAGAATTGTGGCGTAGACTTGGTACCAAGTTGTTGTTCTCAACCTCTTGTCACCCACAAACTGATGGTCAAACTTAATTTGTGAATATGACTTTGGGTTCTATTCTTCGAGTTGTGGTACGTGGAAAGTTGGCCTCATGGGAAGAAAATATTCCATTAGTTGAGTTTTCTTATAATCGAGTTATTCATACAATTATTGGCATGATTCCATTTGAAGTGGTGTATGGTTTTAATCCTCTAACCCCTTTAGATTTCACTCCTCTTTCTCAAGATTTTGTCTTAAGTTTAGATGGGAGCAAAAGAGAGGAAGCCATGAAGAAACTTCGTGAGAAGGTAATACTTCACCTAGAAAAGAAGAACCAAGAGGTAGCCAAAAAGGCAAAAAAGGGTAGCAAGAGGATTGTGCTAGAACTGGGTGAGTGGGTATGGGTGCATTTTCACAATGAGCGGTTTCCCACTAATCGAAAGACAAAGTTTATGCCAAGAGGTGATGGTCCATTTCAAGTTGTTGAAAGACTCAATGACAATGCATACAAAATTGACCTTCCTCCGTATTATCAAGTCCACAACACCTTAAATGTTTTAGACCTTTCTCCATTTTCAACTCTTGATGATGATGATCTGTCAAATTTGAGGAAAAAATCATTTCAAGATGGAGAGAATGATGCAATTCGCATTGCACCAAGACCGTTCAATCGAAGTAAAGCTCGAGACCCTCAAAGAATGCAAGGTTTGTTCATGAAGTTAGAGTTTCTTAAGCTTGTGTTGATGGTAAAGAAAGGGTTCCATGCCTTGAAGATCACTTGAGGAAGTGAATGGAAGACACCTGAAGAAACTGTCACTTTAGTCAAGTAGGAGCCATTTCGCGACTTATCCACTATCTTAGGCGATGACCCTAGCTCGCCTAAAATTACAGAACACTTCAAGGGGGTGTACACCTCGCCGAACCAGTTGGCAACCTTCCGAGTCCATTAGGCGAGCTCGACCCAGATCGCCCTTTGTCCTTTTTTGGCTACTTTTGGGCCTCTTATGTAATAGATACCTAAAACTATGAATAGCTAGTTTGGGTCCTCTTTTAGGTAGACTATTTTGAATATTGATATTTTGAACTCTTGTATGAGTGTTGAGAGCTTTGTACAAGCTTTGGTTTAATATTGCTTAGAAATGTGGGTTGCGAGGTGAATTCCATTCCTTCGAGGTCTTCGTAAGAGTAAGGTGCTTCCTATAGGATTAACGAATAAATGTCATAAGGTTGTAATTCATGGTGAGAATTACATCAGTTAGGGTGAGGGATCTAGATTCTGAAACCCCTACTCTTGAGTCTGTCCCCATTGCTAATGAGTTTACAGATGTTTTCCCAGATGATTTACCCATTATTCCTCCCCAAAGGGAAATAGACTTATTTCACGACCGGAGTTTAGACCTCGGACGCGACACGGCGTACTTGACCCTAAAGGGGTCACATACAAGCCTCTTAGCATTCATAACATTTTATATAAGGAAAATGGTACGGAATTAAAACTTTATTTAAAATCATACACCCAAAATACTCATTAAAAACTCTTCCAAAACACAGCGAAACTCTATATCTCACATGGCCATCTAAAAACAATACTTGAAACAAAATAGGGTCACGGCCCTTTACAATCGAAGAGTCTAACAATTGTCTAAAACATGAAAGAAATGAAACATAGAGTTCTTGTCCTCGAATCCATGAGGACATACCAAGTCTTGGAAGAAACTCTATTACAAGCTTCAACTAGAGACAAGCAAGTCAATTGCTGGAACCTACACTTGGAGTAAAACATAAAGAAATATGGGTTAGCACAATTAAGTACTAAGTATGATAGCCATGCAAAAACATGTTTAAAAAGAACATTTAGTTTGAAAGTCATGCTTGTATGCCATTTTAGTAAAACTTCATGAACAATAGTAATAGTAGCACAATGTATGTCACAACCAACATTCAAGTCATATTTTCACATTTGAAACATAATCAACATGTAAAACCCTGTACCTTCACCTTAGACCTTCACCTCAAGTAACTCTCATGCTATACCTTGTGCAATGTATGGATAGTGTCCCATACCACCATCCACACTAAAGTACCACATTAGGATCACCAAAAGTGAACTTACCATTTATCCTTTCCACCTTTACACAATAAGGCATATAAGAGACATAAACATTACATAAGACATGACAAGGGAAATAACTCATTTTACAACCCAAGTATAACATGCATAGTCACATTAAGCATTTACGAATTGACATTCTTCAATAACTTCATTTAAGACATGTTCATACATTAGTCACTAGGACTTAGAGAACTCACTATGACCCTCTCAAATCCTACTCGTTCAATGCATGGATGACATCCCATACTATTATCACGACTCGGGGTTACCCCCTAGAAGTAACACAGCGTAATTGACCCCGAAAGGGTCGCATACAAGCCTCGTAGAATTAATGAACATTAAAGCATAGGAAAAATAGTGCGGAATTTAAAACTTTTCTTTACAAGCAAAGTCCCTTATAAAAATGAAAGAGAGTCTATGACACAATGTCTCAAACCATCTGTTATACTTAGAATAAGACTCTTGAAATACAAATCATAGGGACACGACCCTTACAACAAAAGTCTAAAACATAATAGAAACACAATAAATGATATATAGTTGAGCCCTCGAATACAGTAAGGACTCACCAATCTTCTTCTTCTTGATCTCCTAGGAACCTAGCCACGAGGATGAAATCCAATATCTCCAAAGCCTACACTTATAGAAAATGTATAAAGATGGGGTTAGCACAAAAAGTACCAAGTGTGGAAGCCATGCACAAAACCATTAAAACATGCATAAAAAGGGACATTTCATTTGAAATCATGCTATATACCATTTTTGAACATCATCTTTGATATAGTTAGAGAATACAACCAATAAGGCAACTCACATGCATTTCATTATAACATGAGATATATCATTATAATAACAAGCATAGTCTCCAACATCAATATAATACACATCCAATTGTCACATCACATAGCCTCCATTTATAAAAGAATACAAAGTCAAATACCAAGATCATCTCATCATTAGGTAATCATCACATAAACAACCCTTAAGAAACACTTGTGCAATATATGGTAACTAACATGATTTACAATTTACAACACAAGCCAATATCACATTCATACTCATTTCATAGTAAACCCATTATCTTAATAACCCCTAAGGAACACTTGTGCAATGTGTGGTTAGCATCCCATTAAACCAACCCTACTAAGTAATCCTTTGAAGCTACCTTAGTCAAGTTTCATCTTTAGACCTCATTATAATCAATAGTCACAAATAAGGAAATAGACATGTACATTGTTTGAATACAAGGAAGGTCATTAATAACAACCACTCATTCAATATACATGCATGCATTCAAATCTCATAAAAATGCTAAGGAACCAACCCATGACATCCTACTAAGTCTACGTGTGCAATGTAGAAGTGAAGTCCCATACCCCCACTCCTACTAAGTAAACTCACCAAGAAGTCATAGTATAGTTCATGTCTCATTCATTATCTCTATTATTTAGGGAAAAGTTGCCATAACCGACATAGACCATATGAGCTACATGGAATCCGGTGTCGTGTAACCCCACAAAGAAAGAAGGTTTCCTACTTGCCTAAGGTAGAACTAAATATATAGCTATAAGGTGGATCCACTAGATAAAGACCTATGTGGACTCATAGTTTATGGGATAGGGAGATTGCTTCTAGAAACCCACCCTATTGCATTGGCGGAGGGGCTTCCATCTTATGAGTATCACTTGGATGACCCACCCTATTGCATTGGCGGAGGGGCCTTTTCCTCATTGTCCTTATCCACTCGGTGCTAAGCATTATTTCCCAAATTATACATTAATAGTATTTAAAATGTATCTACATGTGTGAAGGAATACTTTGCCCTTCGTTCAATACAATTCATCAAAATAGATCATCAATTCATTAAAGTGAGAATGTACTTTCAACTTTAGAATCATAATTAGTATGTGAGAATAACTTTCACACCAAGATCGTGTGTTCTCATGAGAAATAGACTTTCAATCAACACAATAGGATCATCATGGTAATGTACATTTCATGCATAATAAAGCGTAAAGGTGCATATGAGAACTATACTTTCAATTAGCACCATTGATACATCATTATCATGTTTATGCATGGAGTGTGTGTGTAGAATTTTCCTTGCAATGACACAACAACAACATTATCATTATAGACACTTCCCTCTCAAAGTGTTCATAAGTATGTACATAGTATCACAATCATGCATCACTCATATATATTGCATTCAAGGATCATAGACAATGTAAATCAACACATCTAACATAAATCACAATAGACATGTATATAAGCATAACTCAAATAGTTCATTCATTTGCATGTATAAGCTCATGTACTCACATTGTAAGTCATGTGGGTAAAGTCCTGCCACTATAGTACCATATAAAATTCAACATGCACAATGGCTTCCTTCCTAAAGCCTCATTACTTCTACTTCATTCCTTTTACCCTTTACCGAGTCATCTTCATATCATGAGAATTACTCTCAAGAAATACCTCACATGGTCATCATATAAACCTAACACTCAAGGTAGACTAACCACATGCTTCATTCCTACTCAATTATGGTCATATAGCATCAAGTAAACTAAATCTCAAAACCACTCAACCATGCTTCATCATATAATACCTAATCAAGTTCATTAATGTCTACAAGATTCACTCATAATAAATTCATGATTAGGTGATCTAATCTAACGCAACTCATCAAGAAGTTCATCAATTTTAGAAGGTCACATCTAAACCCTCAATTTTCCTCTATTATGACATAACCCTAGCCTACATCAATTTCACCCTAGAATCTTAGGTTAATCAAGAATACATGTATATTTACACTAATATCAAGTAATTACATCATAATCAACCCACATTCAATCAATTGAATCAACTTCCAACAACATTCATAATGTAGAGAAGAGGCATAGCTAGGGTTGGGGAAAACTCATGGATTCTTTGGAATTCCAGTTAAAATCATCTAAAATCATTAGTATCATCAATAAAAAACATAATTCAGCCTTTAAGAACCACTTTGAAAGGAATCCATGGGGTTGAGTTGAAACCCTAGCTAATTGGGTTTTCTAGTATTGAGTTAAAAGCTTTTGAAAGGGCTCCTTGGGTGATAGCTTCCCAAGGATGAAGAAATCCCATACCTTAGGTGTAGAATCATTCCAAATTCATATTGAAAAGCTCCTTCCTTCAAGCTTTCCTTGATCTCCTTCTTTGTCTTCAATGGAGGTTCTAGAGAGAAGAGTAGTTGGGTTTTGATTTGGGGTCTTGGGTTAGAATGATTTAATGAGGTGTTTAATACCTTAAAATACTTTATATATATGAAATAAACCCATATTAAGCAACCCCTACTTAAAACAAACTAAAAACAAATTACCTAAACTAACCCACCTATTGGCTGACTTTGGGCAAATTGCAGGTGCAATCAACACCCCTTGGACCTACGGTCCGTGAATTGGTCTACTAGGCGTGCTGCAGGTTCGTGGTTTGGACCTGCAGCTCATCAACCAGGCCTTGAACCATGCCCCGTGACATACGGGGCGTCAACCAATCTGTTGGCCGTGATTGGCCATCCTTAGGTCACTTATTTTGGAGTTTTTGTGATCTTACGCACCCTTGGGGGTTAGACTTTAGGGTCCTCCCCAAGGGCCCTTTGTTGTTCTTTGGGGGGTCGTACCTTGATGTTTAACCCCTATACACCTCAACCTAGGCTCAGGACATCATTTTACAACCTCAAAACCTCATGACAACTCAAAGACACACAAGTTAGGCTTTAGTTTCACCTATTCGTTTCCGTTAGACTCTAGCTTGGTCTTACTAGTTTTCCGGGTAGTTACAACTACCACCCACACTTCATAGAACTTCTCAAGAAACCATAATGCATATCTCACATGATGGGAACAAGTGTTTAACCGACATAGACCATGAGAGCTAGATCATGGAATCCAGTGTCATATGACCCCACACCGTAAAAAGGTGTTCTACTTGCCTAAGGTAGAACTAGGTAATATTTTAGTGGAGGTCGAAACCACTAGCTAATGTCCTATATGGACACATAGTTATGGGATAGGAAGATGTTCGTTGGAACTCTAACCTAACGTTGGAAGAGTTTCCATCTAACCCTATCCACTCGGTGCTTAGCCTATATTCTCATAGATTATTTCATTCACATTACATTACTATACTAGGGAGGAATTCCATTGGCCTATCAACCCAAGTTACACCATTACACAAGCAAGGAATGCTATAAGCCTATAGATGCATGGTACATTCAAGGATAACTCTAGAGTTCTCATGAAAGGAATGTCATAAGCCTATCAATTCATGGTTCCTCATTTCATGCAAATACTCATGAAAGAAATGTCATAAGTCTATCAATTCATGGTACATTGACTCACTAGGAAAGAAATGCCATAAGCCTATCGATTTGAGAGTCTTCAAGAAAGGAATGCCTTAAGCCTATCGATTCACATCCATCAAGTCAAGACACATTCATCACTTATATATGAAAGGAATGCCATAGCCTATCGATTCATATTCATCAAGTCAAGACACATTCATTATACAAGAAAATGATGCATAAGACTACCAATTCTAGATTCAACATTCACATTACTTTAATTTATATAAGAAAAGGGTGCCTAAGCCTACCAATTCAAGATACAACAATACATAGAAGAAACCCTTCACATTCCATCATTATCATACATGAGTGTCAATTGAGAATATACTATCAACAACAACACAACTACATTGTATACATGATCATCATTCTATCATTCAAATCACATGCATATCCTTCACATCATAATCATACATAGTAATTAAAAACCTCCACATTTCAAGTTGATCAACATCTCTAGCACGATTCTACTTCAACATATAATTAGGTCATAACTTGCCCTTTCAAGGCCATGATCACAAATCATCAAATCACCAAAAATTTACCATAATTAAGGCATAGATAATGATACAATTCAATAACCCAAAGCAATTTAGACAAATTTCATTCATAAGCTTTCATAATCATCAAACCCACTTCATAAAGGCACAATTTAGGAATTGAGAGAATTCATGGGTTCATAGAGTATTTTCATCTTAAATCATCAACTAAGCACTAATACAAACATATTTTGTCATTAGAAACCATTTCAAAACGTTTGATGGAAGAACCCATGAGATTGAGTAAAACCCAAGATTTTTCATGAACTTGAAATCACCTTGGAATTGAATCCTTGAATGAAAAGTAAGATAAGGATCAAGATTACCATACCTTGATATTGATTCCCCATGAAAATTCAAGAACAAACACCTTGAAATCACCAACCCTAGCTTCAATGGCTTCCTTCTTCTTCCTTGAGTTTAGAGAGAGAATTTTGGAATGGAGAAGAACTTTGGGGTTTTGATTTAGGTGTTTTTCATAAAGGAGTAAAATAGGTGTTAAAAGACTTAAAACTATATATATATATATATATATGATATATAACTATTTAAAACGACCCCACAACATTATAACTTAAATACGAAATTACCAAACGGACTTTCACTTGACAGCCCCGTCCAGTCACACGACCACTTGGACAGTCCGTGAAGGAGACCATGGCCCGTGGTGGCCCCCGTGGTCCTCTAGGCAGTAGCTCCATTTTGCTTGCCAAGCCTTCATGAGGCCAAGGCATGATCACGGGACCTCCCAAGATCAGTGGTCAACACCACGAGTCGTGGTGGAGGTCGTGGTCTAGCCTTAGACTCATGGATGCAAGGCCTTGGAACCTTGACACCGATTCACTTCCATGCCCATCTTCACACCTCGTCAAGGGCACCACGACCTGTGGTCCCTTGACCAGTAGCTTCTCAACTCTACACCATCCCTACCAAGCTAAGGCAACCCTACGAGACTTCCCACGGCCCGTGGTCATGACCACGAGTTGTGAAGTGGCTCGTGAAGGGGAGCCTTGACTTGGCACCAAACTAGGGCACACATCCTTGCCACCACGGGTGGCACCACGGCTCATGGTGACCACCACGGGTTGTGAAGACCCTCGTGGTGATGTGAGGCAGTGGCTAGGCCTAGTTTTTAGCCAACCTTGGCCCCTCACCATGGCCTACACCCAAAACCTTAAACCCGTGCCCTTAACTCTTGACGTTAACCCCCACATTTAAGCTATTGTTTAACCTATCATTTTTCGAGTCGTTACAACTTCAGTATTGACCTTCTCCCAGATACACAACCTATTTCTATCCCTCCTTACCGAATGGCTCCGGAAGAACGTAAAGAATTGAAGGAGAAATTGAAATATTTTTTTGATAAGGGTTTCATCCGATTGAGTATCTCTCCATGGGGTGCTTTAGTTTTTTTTGTCAGAAAGAAAAAGGGTTTTCTTCGTATGTGTTTATACTATCGACAATTGAACAAGGTTATCGTGAAGAATAAGTATCCTCTCCCAAGAATAGATGATCTGTTAGACCAACTTCAAGGGGAATGCTACTTTTCCAAGAATGACCTCTGTTTGGGTTATCACCATTTGAAGGTGAAGGAAGATGATAATTCGAAAACCGCTTTTAGAACTCGATATGGTCATTTTGATTTTTTGGTGATATCTTTTGGTTTGACTAATGCTCCAGCATCTTTTATTGATTTCATGAATAAGGTGTTTAGACAATACCTTAACATGTTCGTGATTGTGTTCATTGATGATTTATTTATTTATTCGAGAAGTTAGGACGATCACGTCAATCATTTGAGGATTGTGTTGCAATTCTTAAGGACCAACAACTCCTTGCAATGTTTAGCAAATGTGAGTTTTGGCTAAGGTCTTTATATTTTCTTGGTCACATTTTTTCAGTTAAAGGTATTGAGGTAGATCCTAAGAAGATAGATGCGGTTAAAAGTTGGCCGAGACCTCTATCTCCATCGAATATTAGAAGCTTCTTGGGTTTAGCTGGTTACTACATAAGGTTTATTGAGGGGTTTTCTTTGATTGCCTCTCCATTGTGAGAATTGACTCAAAACAAGGCGAAGTTCATATGTTCCGAAGCATGTGAGATCAGTTTTTAAGAACTCAAGGATAGTCTTACTTCCACTCGGATGTTGACTTTGTCTGAAGGGACTGATAGTTTTGTTGTTTATTTTAATTCCTCGGGAATTGTGCTAGGATGTGTAATTATGTAAAATGGGAAAGTTATTGCCAGTGCTTTAAGGCACTCACCATTTCCAATTGTCTGGTGGCCTTCCTTTCACAGAAAGACACTCACCATTTCCAATTCTAACTTTCTTTTTCTATGTGTTCCTCAACTCTTTGAAAAACTTTTTATCAGATGTCATATGGTTAGAACAACCACTATCAATTAACCAACTTTCACCTCAATCAAGACATGTGAAACAAGTAGCAACAAAGAGTAGATCTTCTTCTTGTCAATCAACAACTTGAGGTTTAACTTCAAGGTGGTGAATTTTGGCTTTACAAATTACAACTTCATGTCCCTACTAGTTGCATTTTCTGCACTTTGCATCAGGTCTCCTCTAACATTTGAAAGGAGGGTGACCTTTTTTTTCCGTAGTCCCAAAAAGGGGGACAGTTAGCCTTCTTGCTTCTTGCAAAATTATCAATATTCCCTCCTTGTATAATCTTGTTTAGCTTCTTCTTGTTTTTTCCATCGTCTTTTAGTCTTACAATTACGGATCCTTCAACAACTCTTTCTTGCCTCAGTACAGATCGTTGCTCTTCTGCTTGAAAACTCTTAAGAGTTCTGTTAGTGTAATTTAAAAAAATCCTTAGTATATTCTAAGGTTGTAACAGTAGCCTAAAGTCTTTGAGGTACTCTTATAATGATTTTCTCAAGAATCCTTGAATCGTTAAAACTGGAACCCATCAATCTGACATGTTGTGCTATGTTAAGAAGTCAGTCAAAATACTTCTTTCTAGTTTCACTTTCCTTCATCCTTTTCTGCTAAAACTAATGTACAAAATTCATCAATTACATCCCTCGAATCCTTTCATCTCCTTCATACTCATTCTTCTGATAATCTTATACCTCTTTTGCTAACTTCAGGGAGATGATACGAAAGAAGATGGTGGATGATAGTACAGTATACTAGCATGCCTTTGCCTTTGATTTCATGGTTTTCCTCTCCCTGTAGTTTTTAATTTACGCCATCTTGGGATTGTTTGGTTAGGAAACAATTTCATAATCATCTTCTACAACCTCCCATAGATCCAAAGCATCTATATATGTCTACTAATCTTGTACTTAGATTTTTTAAGTTTTTCATTGGGAAATTTATATTTGAAGATAGAATAAAAAAAATTGATGGAAACCAATCTATTTGGTATAATTCACTTAAATGTCAATATGTGTAGCTAGGACCCCTGGTTCTGGGGGTGTGCCAATATAGTTGGGTTTTGAAATTAATATTAGGTCTTTATGTGTTACTCTATTTTATGTTTATTTCGATGGGTTCAATAATATTATCGTGTTTTAATCTATGGTTTGGGGCTCTAAACTTGAGTCTAGCTTACATCTTCTTCTTTTTTGCTTCAGAAGGATTGCATGCAATGGATTCTTTAATGAATAATTTCTTATTGATTTCAATTTCCAAGTTAGGTTGAAAAATGAGTTTAGGTGTTGATGTGAATTGTTATATTTTCTTCAATAAGGGATCTATATTAAGTTTATGGATTGGTTTGTATTGTATGCATGTGAAGCTTAAAAATGTCTTATGATAAAATGTTACGACCCGAGAGCACTCCCTAGTCGTAACCAGCGTACTCGACCTCTCGGAGGTCTAATACAAGCCTCTTAGCATTCATTCATCGCATAGATACTAAAAACCATAAGGAATTAAAAACTTTCTTCACACACGAAGATACTTTCATTAGAATAGCAAGCGGAAGACTTCTAGCTTTATACACTTATGTCTCAAAACCATCTAATACCTTTAGAGTACAACATTGGGACTAAGCCCATACAAAACTTAAACAATACTAAAAGACATAAAAAGGAACATGTAGGGTATTGTCCTCGAATCTATGAGAACTCACCAAGTCTTCATCTTCAAACACCTTAGAAACCTATCCATCATCCATAGCACACCAATATCTCCAATCCCAAAACTAGCTATAGTCAAAAGGGGAAGAAATGGGGTTAGCACAATTAAGCACTAAGTATGGAAGCCATGCAAAAACATGCAAAAAGGAACATTTATCAGAGAAACATGCTTTTATGCCATTTGGTAAAACTTCATGAAATACAAGTATAAGAGTCACAATACTCAACCATAGCCAACATACAAGTCATTAATCATAATATAGGCATGCTCAACACACATAAACCCAACTACCTTTACCTTTAACCATCCACTTATCATGCTTCACATCACAAGACATCATGCACACCTAGTACTACTATTCAACACATAAACATATTCGTCAAAACAAATCATTTCATGATCTTAGGACCTCTATCTAAAGTTACCCTAAGACACACTTAAGTAAGACATGAAGTGGCTGCCCATACAACCTCTTCAACCATACCTAAGTGCTCCTCAAGGCCACAATAGTCAAGAACCTTTACATTTCAATACAACATGCTAAATAGTTCAGTTCCTTAATATAAGAGAGATATGCAACATATTAAAAGGATGACAAGTCAACATTATTCTTTAGAGTCATTGAGGACACATTCATGCATTTAGAGGACTTCATAGAATAGCCATAAAGGCTTAGGGAACTCACTTTAGTATCTTCTAAGCCTACTTGTGCCATGTGTAGATAGCATCCCATACTACTACCTACACGTTGTAGAACCTAACCAATAACTAGAGTGCACATGCCACCTGATGGGAATAGGCATTAACCGACAAAGACCATACTAGCTAGGCATGGAATCCGGCGTCATAAATCCCACGCCGTGGAGGGTGTTCTACTTGCCAAGGGTAGAACTAGTAATCAACCCATGTAGGCACATGGTTTAGGGGATATCCAAAGATGTTCATTGGACTCTTGCCTTTTCTACGGGAAGAGACACCATCTTAACCATATCCACTTGGTGCTACCCTTAGTTCCCATAGAGTAGTTTCATTCACATGTATGTACTAGAGAGGGCACCATCATTAGGTCTAGCCGATCAAGGTTCATTAAGGATAGCTCATTGACTTTCTTAGAGAGGGCTTTCTACCGTTCCTGTCCACCAACTCTAAGTCTTTCATTTCACTCAAGAAGAAGGTCATCACCCTTAGGTCCACCTCTTCAAGGTTTCACAGTCACTTAGGGGTCTAGACTCATCATGAAAGGGCACCATGCTTAGGTCTAGCTGATTCAAAGTATAGCCTAGAATGCCCCTTTAGTCATTCATAGAAAGGGCACCCTACTTAGGTCTAGCCGATTCAAGACATTCATTCATTCATTCAAGAAAAGGTTACCAATCTAGGTCTACCAATTCAAGAAATACATCACATTATAGAGATCCTTCACATTCCATCATCGTCACATATGAACATTAAGAGAGGACATACCTTCAATCACAATACAATAACACTTTATACAAGATCACCTTGAGATCACATGAACACCTTTACAGTCACAACATGATTACCTTTACTTCATTAGATTCTCATTCAAATCCTTCACATCACATTCACATTCATATGTATGATATCATGCCAACGCTTCAATTTCCTTATACAATGCCTTCAAGGCCATAATCACAATACATTCAACATATAAGCACCTCCACCATAAGTGGATCACACATGAATCTATCACAATTCTATATCAATTCTACATTAACAATGAAGTTAGGTCAACTTATCCTTTTTCCAAAGCCACAATCACCATTCCTCAATTCTTCAACAATTCACAAGATAATAATAGGAATCAACTATTCAACTCAATCTAAGCATAATTCCATAATCATTCGATCATAAACACTAAACCCACTTCATAAGCCAAATTTAGGGATTTTGTGAAATCAATAGCTCATAGAGTTTTTTTTTCACCTTAAAACATCAATTAAACATCAATAATATCATATCTTATCATTTGAAATCGTTTCATGCAAGAAACCTTGATTTTGCGTAAGAAAAATGCTTTTCATAAACTTTGAAAACTTGAAACTATTTTTGAATTGCCTCTAGGGTGATAGCTTGCCCTAGATAAAGAAATCACATACCTTTACTAAGATTCCCCAAGAGATTTGATGAAGAAAGCTCCTTGAATCCACAACCCTAGCTCCTACTTCCTCTTCTTCTTCTTTCTTGAGTTGAGAGAGAAATATAGAGAGAGGGAGAACTTTGGGGTTTTGATTTGGGGAAAATAATGACTTAAAGGAATGTTTTAAGACCTAAAACCATTTATATATATAATATAAACCATTTAAAATCAACCCCACATAATAAAACATTAAAACGAAATTACCAAAAACTCCCCAACTTGAGCCAGCCCGTCAGGGACCACGCCCAACTAAACGGGTCGTGAGGGGCACCACGGCTCGTGGTGGTGCCCGTGGTCCTTGAGGCAGTGTGCCTCCCATCCTTGCCAAGTCCTCCAAGGCCAAGGCAAGTCCATGGAAGCTCCCATGATCTGTGGTTCACACCACGAGTCGTGGTGAAGCTCGTGGTCATGGGGTAGCACCTAGGCAAAGTTTCCTTGCCTCACATGCCATCAAGGCATCTCCACGACCTCCTTCACGAGCCGTGGTCAAGAACACTGGCCATGAAGCCTTGAGGCGGTGTCTAGCCAAGGTTGGAAGCCTTGGCGTTTGGCTAAGGCTCTTCCTTCCTTGGCTTGGTACAATCCTAAGAACACTAACCAGCATAGAAAAGGCCTTCAACAACATGGAGTTTAACACGTGCCTTGAAGTTGACTCCCCAAAATCTTCAAACATGACTCAGGACAATAATACACCATTTAGAACACATAAGCTCACAAGACTAGTTTTCGAACATCATGGTCGTCCCTTGACGTTCGACCTCAACACTCTTCAAACTAAGCCTCAAAACCCAAAACTCATTATTTAAACAAGTTAACCACTACTAAAACACATGAGAGGCTCTAGTTCTTCCTATTTCATTTTAAGGTCATTACATTATCCCCCACTTGGGAACATTCGTCCTCGAATGACACTTAAACACATTAAGGGGTAACGACTCAAGTAAAGAGCCCACAATCATGGATTCAACATCATATACAATACACATAGCTAGGAGGAACATCAACTCCACATAAGAAGGCTCAACAACTTCATGTAATTCAAGAAAGTAGGAACACATCTACTAACTCCTTTTGCATCATACCTTAATATTTATCATTTCATTGGAGGAGCTTCCTTCTCCAAATCACATCATGCTCATTTCAATATCATTAAGCACATTATGCAAATTTCTCATAAAAGCACAATCATGCAACATTTTACGAAACACATTCAAACATGCTCAACAAGTCAACTCATGCAACATTTAGGCAACTCATCAAAGATGCATATCAACATGAGGAACATAACTTTATAAAAACTCATTTCCTCATTTAACAAGAATTCAACTAGAACATGCATAACATAAGGAGACCATGGAAACTCAAATTCACACATGACTCCAAGACATGATACCATCTACTAGGAACTGTTTGTCTTAGGCTTGAATATGCACATAAAGAAAGAGGTAAGGATATCAACACCTCCCAACAACTTTACTACTCAACATACCATCCCCCACTTAAGGAAAAACCTAACTAAGGTCAGCATGACATAACCTAGGAACCTCAATCAAGAAACCATCAACATACCAGAGCCTTTAAACTAGGAAGGTCCTCATAAGCAACTCTTGCTCTCACCAACCTTACCAACACCACTCCAAGGTATCATATGAGCCTAGAACACCGGGTTTAAACTCCTCAACTCACTACACCTATTGAAATGAAAGCATCATCAAGCCTAACTCATGAACATCAAAGACACTCAATGGCCTTACCATCTAGTCACATTATCCCCCACTTCGGAGAATACTCATACTAGCTCTTCTAAGCTTCCCTTTTTTTCTTTGTTTTTTTTTCAATTCTAAGGTCGGAGCAAAACCTCATTAAACCTTCATACCCATCACCTAAGCATTTCTAAAACACCACATTAAGCCTAACTCTTTCAATTCTCCTCTGATGAGTCCACAAATTGGACTTATTTAGGGCTTTATTTTAATAGAAATAGTGTCCTTAAATGCTTGTTTTATCTCAATACCTGATTAAAATACTTAAGTTTCAGGTGTTTGAAGTTTTAGTGGAAGCATGGACACTTAGGCACAAAACGGAGCAAAAAGGGCTGAACAGAACAAGAAAGGAAAGCTTGCGGATCGCCGAGTCCAACTTGGCGAGTCGCCGAAAGGACATGCACCGCCCTTTATCTCAGTACGCAAATCCCTGAAGGAATGGATCAAAAGGTGATGAAAGGAGCAGTCGGTGAGTCTCTGATTAGTTCCGCGAGGCAGTATTGTACCGCCCAATGATCCAGAATGTGAGGATGCTGAAGGCAAGACACTAAAGGTGATGAGCTGACCAAAGGGCGGATCGCCGAGTTCATCAGCGATCTCGACTAACGTCGCCGAACAATCCTCCGCAGCACAATCTGTGAAAATTATAAATACTCGTTGAGAGTTGTAATTAAAGGGAGCATCAGATTTTAGTGTGAAACATTTAGAGTAAAATTATTATTAGTCTATAATACGTTTTTATTCAAGTTTGGAGAGGGTTAAGATAGGGATGCATCCTATTAAATATGAGTGGCAGTGTTGTCTCAATTGTTCTGATCTTACAGCAAAAGATTTAGATTTTTTATAAAAGTAGAGAAGCTGAAAAATTGATATTCATGAAAATAAAAGATTTAAAAAAGAATCAGAAGTGTATAAAATGATAAATATTCAACTGATAGAAAGCATATTGAGATTCATTTTTATACATCTTAACCCGATAATATTGTCTCAATCGATTTGTAAAATAAACGTGCTTCAAAAATACAATCTAGTTGTAACTCATATTGGCAATAAGATACTATTGATATCTCCTTAACAGCTAGCACGATGAATCTCACTATAGCTTCTTTAAGTTGTGTTAATAATGTGAAAGCCAAACACTTTAGCTTATTCTTACACGTATGCTATCTATGTAAAGAACATGAATTTTATGACAATAGATGCTTATACGCAGGTTCCTGATGGGCTTACTTTATACCTCCTCTATGCCCAATGCCCCTTTTTCCCCAATAAAACACCCACGGAAGGGAAAAAAGAAAATAGATAAGATGCAGGTAATTGATTTTGAATTATATGAATGAGACTAATTAAAAGTGTTTATGCATCAGTTACAGGCTCACTTGTTTTTGGTAATAATCTGTAGGTAATTGATTTTTATGTAATTGATGGAACTCTATTTTTTCAATAAAGTTATTTTTTGATTGAATCTCGTGGGAGAAGAAGATGTGCAGTTGATGAGGTTCCATTACTGATGAGTGGGTATATTTTCCAACTTATCTTGTCATTAATATTATATTTTTTCCTTGTCTTGGTGATAACAGGTGAATTTTATGTGGTTTTCGATGTTTTATAGTTAAGGAGATTTAGTCTAGTTTAGGGAGATAAAAGATGAAACCAAGTAAAATTGAGAAAAAATGTGGACTAAAATAGGAAGTTAGAACTGGTAGCAGGATTGTGCACCACGACAGCGTGATCAACACTTAATAATTGCCTTGCAATCATGTGGGAAGAGGTCGCCATCTTAGATGGCTGGTCAATGGTGACCTGCCAAGTGGGTCAACTGGTCGCGATCATGAAGAGATAAAGTGCTAGGCATTTTATGGGCAGATTTTGAAATTCATAATTTGATCCAATTCACAATATATATACTCATGCACTCCCAATATAGTCCTCATAATTCCAGAATAGAGAATTTTGACATAGTTTTGAGAGCATCTTCGACAACAAACAACTTTAGAGTTAAGATTGAATGCTTTGATTGTAATTATTTTTCACCATTTCTTAAACTCTACGCTTTGTAATGCTTACTTCAAGGTGTAGTTGTTAATAGATATATTGAATTTTGCCTTATTGATAAACATTGTTATTTTTATCTTTTACTTTTTAAGTGAATTGAATATTTTCATATATCTAATGTGGGCCTTTTATTATCCAATTAATCACATGCATTAATTCCATGTCAAAGGATTTGATCACTCCTAGGACCTCCCCATTTTCATTGATTTAGCTTGAAAGAGTTCATGGAAGTTGGAAAAGATTAATTGGTGCTAATTTGATTTACTATTACTTATTTATTGGATTAGAGCTAGAAATAGTGAAATCCTTGCAATGCCTTTAATTGTATCATCTTTGATTCCACTTAACTAGGTTCATAAGAAATAATTGACAAATATTTACTAACGATCGAAGTATATAGATGCAGAATTGAGACTACATGGCATATTTTATTTTACCCATGATTAATTGAGCTTATATGCCTTTATCCTTGTTATACTCTATCCTGTATTCTTAATTGCTAACTAAAAAACCCCAAAAAAATACATGTCTCATT
>JAJOOO010080386.1:0-11858 GCA_029582685.1 Solanum piurae
TATCCATTTGGAATGCAGTCTGTATATAACTAGTATCCTGCGATTACAATAGTCAATCTGTAATTCATATGTAGTTGGTATCTTTTTGGAATAAAACAATGGATATTATATATATCAAATACTTAAAGCTGTAACAAACACAAAAATATCGTCCAAAAATTTAAAAAAACTTGTAATTCTAAAAAGTCTAAGGTGCAATCAACTATCTCAAATTTGATCTTCGTGGTCTTGGTGTGGGATAATTGCTGGTATCCAGAGCATGTTCTTTTGCTATGCGGGGTCCACCAAATTTGCTAGCAACAGTGCCAGTTACTTCACTCTCGCTGATCGCACCATCATCATTCTTTGTTTTTCCATAATGCCATATGATTGTGGCATACCTTGGACGATGGTACTTTGCATCGATATCAACAAAACGCATATCAAAAACTTCATTACTGATGTATACAACAAATAGACATGTGTACAAACCACAATCACTGGAAATTTTTTGAAAGAAAAATCATTTTATACCATTTTCATACCAATGTTAAAAATTTAAATATATTAATGGAGAAATTGAAAAAGAAACCTTCCTATTACGAAAAATCTCAATTTCATATCAATATTAGTCATAATTCATACAAAACAGAGTAATTTAACAGTTCATACCATCTGCATACCAATTTAACAATTCATACCATTGGACTGCTTATATCAAACCAATTTCATACCAATGTCAAAACACAATTCATACCATTTGCATACCAATATTATATCACATTTCATTCAATATCCGAAAATCATATATTAAAGTCAGATTCATACAAATATTATTCACATTTCGTACAAGTTTCACCCAAACAAAAGTTTCGAAACAACAATAAGCATAATGTGATATTTTTAGCAAAAAATTCACTGATTGAAAAATAATATAAAATTAAATTAAATATAATATTTACCCTAATAATTATTTTGGCTTTTTTGGATATTAGGATTTCCGATTCCTTCTTTTTGTTGTTCTTCTTGTTTATGGTTTTGAAGATTGAGCAACTTCTACATTTATTGTTTTTTTACTTTTTTTCTTTTTTATTTCACTAACAAAATCAGAATTCGAATAAAAAAGGGTTTCTACAATTTTTCCCCTTCCTCTTCTTTCCCTTTTGATTTGCCGAACTCACCCTTTTCTTTGCTTCGTTTTTTTTCTCCTTTTGATCCTTCGACTGAGAGGATCCACACTTTGCAGGAATTTCAACATTTTTTGGCGATGGGGTTTGACTCAATATGTTAAATGTTGGAGCATGTACTTCATCCATAGAAGTTCCTTCAACTAATCGAGGACTCTTTCGAGGCGTTACAATCGTTTTCTTCGACATGATGATGATGAGAAACGGAACGGGAGGGACGATCTTGAAGTTGGGATAGTGAGAAAGATGGGAGGGACGATTGTGAATGTGGGGTAGTGGGGTGGTGAGAAAGATGGGAGGGACGATTACTGTAGTATTGGATAGGCGTGGGGGGTGGGGGTGAGATTAACGTGAATGGGAGGTTTGGAGTGTAACAATAATCAAGGAACTCTAATCAATGTAAATCCCTAAATTTGTGTAACTGATAATTTATGTTTTAAAAAAGGAACTGCAATCAAATTAATTAACTATTAATAATTAATAATATAAAAATGTAAAGAGATTAATCATTTATTAAATTAAATTTTTAAATAAAGTTCAATTTAATTGATATGTTATAACCCGTAAATAAATTGTTATAAGTAAGAATATTTTAAAAGTATGTTTAAAACTCGTAATATATTATCTTTTAAATGTGTATATGGTGTGATTTTTCCTTTTTTATTTACAATTCGCCAACTATTCACAAGTTTATTCCACTAACAGCCCAAGCCGCTATGAACAACAAGTTTAGCCCAGAAGAACAAGGCCCAGATTGCAGCGGACGGCCCAATTAAAGTAATTCTTTTTGAAATAAAAAGGATTGGGAACCTTGGAAGAATAGTACCCATAGATCTGGCCCAATGAACATAAAGCCCATTATATGGAAGCTTCGAAGAAGTTGCCAGCACGACGTGTCCAGTGAATTGAGAAATTAGAACGTGTGATCGAGAGCGACCACAAAGAACCAGACAATCCAAAAACAATAATTATCTCTCGTCAATCAGAAAGTTGTTCTTCCAAATTCCGATCGGTTACCGCTGTGAGTTAAATTTTGTGAGAGGAAACAATGACGTCAACTTTCAGTGGCGATGAAACTGCGCCTTTCTTCGGTTTCCTCGGTGCCGCTGCAGCGCTCGTTTTCTCATGTAAGTTTCATAAGAAAATCAAACTTTTCGTATATTATTCCGATTCAATGAATTGGAAGTAATAGAAAATTGTGGATTCGTTGTAGGTATGGGAGCTGCTTATGGAACGGCCAAGAGCGGTGTGGGAGTGGCGTCCATGGGAGTAATGAGGCCAGAGCTTGTGATGAAGTCAATTGTGCCGGTTGTTATGGCTGGTGTGTTAGGTATTTATGGATTGATTATTGCAGTCATTATCAGTACCGGGATTAACCCCAAGACCAAATCGTATTACCTTTTTGATGGATATGCCCACCTTTCTTCCGGTCTGGCTTGTGGTCTCGCTGGCCTTTCCGCTGGAATGGCTATTGGAATTGTTGGTGATGCTGGTGTTAGGTAAATTCTCAGTCTCCTGGTTCTTTGATAGATAACTTATTACAAACCTTTCCTTAGTTTGCACCTGAATAACTGATTGGCTTCTGTAATGTATTTTGTGCAAAATTATACTACTATAGAAACTTTTTCATGGTAAGTTCATCCCAACTGACGTGAATTGATTTGGATCTTTCCTTAAATGAAATAATTATCACCTCTAATGTCATCTCAGAATTTTACCACTTACATGAGTGTCATCTTATTTGACTGTTTAGTAAATTGACTCTGTTTAGGGATGTTTGTCGAGGCGCTCTACCTTTTGCATTAGATTCTCTTTGTCGCTATTGCTTCTTAAAGTGCTTGGTTTTCATAGAAAGGTCTGAACTTTGAATGTTATCTGATTCTTCCTCCGTGTTTGTTGAGTTAGTGACTTTGTTGTAAGGATAGAAACAAAAAAATTTAGCATTTCAAAAAGAGTGACTTTGTTGTGTGAGAGTTGTATCTGTTTATGAGTCAATTTTCTACTTCAAGATGGTGCAACCGGAAAACATCAATCTCTTTGCTTACTTAGTATCCGTGTGGAAAAGGTATACTCTACTATCATCTCTCAAATAAGGACCTCACGTGTTAGGTAATTTTTGTATTTGTAAAATAAATTATGTGGTTTACTTCTTAGAAGTAAATGCTTCCCTTCTCCTCTCGTTTCGTGTCTCGCTTAAAGCCTTTCGAGTCTTGTCGTTTTTTTGTTTATTGCTTTAAAAATACTGAATGTAGTCAATAGTAATCGTTCTACTTTACACATTGTTGCACCATCAAATTTAGTTGGAACTTCCATTTCAAGCAAAGAATTTTGTGTTCTCTGATTTTTTTTCTCTTTTCTTGATAAGTTGTTTGACTTCACTGAATAAATTTGATCTATCAAAGTGCAACCTAATACTAATTTCTGCGGTAGTGACATTAGAAGGATTAACCCTATAACTTGGATGTTTCAAATTTGAAGTGTGAAATCCTAAAACTAGCATAAATTTACGCCTATTTGAGATGAAATTGACTCTAAAATCACATTGTAGCATGCCAAAAAGCAGGCCGTTAACTTATATGAAGTGGAGGACCCTTTTATTGCCTTTATATGAAATATTTAGCGCAATAACAAAACCTAATTTACTGTGCTGCTCTCTTTCCATTAAGGAATTGCAGATGATTTTGTTTCCACTTTTTCTAGAATTAGTAGATACTATTTTTTATTAGGAAATAAAAGCTGCAGAATTTATTCTTGATGTGAAATCAAGGTAATATATATGACACTCATTATGAAATGAGTGTACAACATAAATATGATGTCATCATGAAATCAGTTTTGGCATAGCAAACTATTATTGTCATTCAGAAATGTTTAGGAAGGTGAAAAGCATAGACTCTAAATAGTTTAGTATCGTTCTAAAACAAAATGCTTCTTTGTTTGTAATTTCCATTATTGCTGCAATATATAATGCTCTTAGCAGGGGAGGACCTTTTATTTGATTGTTAGATCTCGTACCTGTCATCGCTTGATCTATAGTGATGATTTAAAGTAGTTGTATCTTTCTTAAGCTTTCTCATATGCAATATTTAACGTCTCCAAGTCCAATATACTAACATTATTTTAATTTCGCACAGAGCAAATGCACAACAACCAAAACTCTTTGTTGGTATGATCTTGATTCTTATTTTTGCTGAGGCGTTGGCTTTGTATGGACTGATTGTTGGCATCATCCTTTCTTCCCGTGCTGGCCAATCTAGAGCAGAATAGAAGAAAATAATGTATTTTCAGGTTTATGATGGAATCTCTTTCATCACTGTGCTTGCAGCTTGATAACCGATGCTAGTTGTTAGGTGCATCCTTCTCTTTTTCCTTTTCCTTTTCCTTTTCCATCACACATTGTGTGTTCGACTGGTGTTTGTAGATTTGGGAGCTGCCTTTTCCCTGTATGTGACCAAGAGAACGTTCTCTCAATTTTTGCCATTGCTGTATTTTCCAATAATGAGTCGCATCTTGTTGCTTGAATGCTGATACGATTGTATTATTATTGGTGGAATGTATTGATACACCTGAATATATGAAATCCACCTTGATCATTGCTATAACTGCCTGAGCAGTATAATGCTTTTTTGCTTTTCTTGTGTATGACTTTGACTTTTACCTAAAATAAAATGGCAGAATGAGCTGTGCAAGTGAAAGAATATTTAAATATTGCATACAGAGTTTTGATGTAGTGAAGTGGGTCTGTGATGGAAAACGGGAAGAGCATTGGAATAGACGTTGTACAACTCGAGTTGGGATTGCTTTTGTGTTATTTTGCTTCCTTAGAAAACATCTTTTCCTTTTCATGTTTTCTTTACCTGCTAAGCACAGTGTTAACCTTGTCTTTGCAATACAAGGTTCATAATTTAATGAAATTTGCTGCATTTCATGTGTTATATTTTGGTTCACTTGCGGAGCTCTGAGTGTAAAGATGCATATTTGCAATGACAGACACAACGTGTATGATTGACATGATTGCACTATAGGCATCTCTTCATTTTGTTAATTTTGCATATAGCTTCTCTGATGGATCTTAACCAAGAACACCGAGGAATATGTTCTCATAAGGCCTGTTACTCGCGGGCAGCAGCGCATGAAGGTTAGGGATATTTTGTGTGAATTTGTTACTTGCATTTCAATAACGAACTAGATTGAATGGCTTATTTTATTGCTCTTCATTGGGGAAAACACTGGCCTTACAGATGCAACATATTTTTTGTCTCTGTTGAGTTTTAGCCCCATTGTTTTCATTCAATGTTAAAACTCAGAATGTCGGCAAGTTTGGATCAATCAGCTAAAACATGTAATTATAAAACATTATTGCAATATGTAGCACTCCCAGCATTGAAAAAACTATTTGTATACAATAAAAAAACAAATAGATGATGCCTTAACGGTCACTGCAGCTGATTTAGTGATAACAATATAATTAACACAGATCTCAACCTCGTGCGAACATAAGCATGCTACTTTATTTTATTATGATTTATCGGGAATCATTTTTATGTCCGCCTCTACCATAGTCTTGACTCTTGTTGGGGAAATTCACCGGAAATTATAATAGATGATGAATTCTCTTGGCGAAAAAACTTGTCTATGTTACGGGAGAAGACATAAAAACAAAACACCCCACAAAATGTTGGAAATGAATTGATTAGTGGGTCACCATGTCAATCATATTCATCCTTTAGTCTCTTTCTGCCTGGCCATATTCAAAAGGATTCATCACCCCACAAAATCCCAGAACCCTTGACCTTTTGATCCCTTGGCCATTAAACTGTAGGTAGGGTAGAGGAATTTATTTGTCAGCTTCCTTCCTTTCTTATTACTCCACAGAAAACAATTACCCAAGTCGTAGTAGTATTCAAACTTCATTAATGCAACTCGAGAGAAAGATGAGTCAAATAAAATGCACACAATTTAAGGTAATTCTTGGAAGTAGTATTTGTTCTTATTTTTGCCAGAATTTACATATACTAGTAATCTTAGTTGCTTCGACTTAAGTGCGTTGTATCCAATACGGGTGCAGATATAGAGATCAGGCCTTACATGATCTAAATTTTCAAATTATGGGTCCATGCATGGAACGCGTGCGGAGATTCAACTAAATATAATTCAAATAGTTATAAAACCTAAATTATGATATATTATATGGAAAACTCCAGGAGATAAAAAGATGACATAGAAATTTCTACATACAAAATATTCTCTTTTCTTCAAGTTCACCTTTACTTTTGTTTTTATTACGTAAATAATTGAATTTGTCTGTCGATCAATGTAGATGAGACCAAGAAACTTAGCTAGTAGTAATATTTTATACATTCAACGGCTAATTTTCAGTAACCCAAGAGATACCTTTTAAGTAGTTTGCAGTCACGTGATTGAACCAGACTGGTATTTCCTGGTGTGTTTTTTTTGTTGGTTTTGGGCGGGAGAGGTCATGTTGTGGGCCGGCCCTTAACACAGTATCTTATTCAACTTGCACAACTGTCCAAATCAATTAACTCAACAAACACACTTCTTTTTTACCTTTCTTATAGCACTACATTTTGGTCCCCACGCCAAGGGAGAAAAATCCCGGCACCATGGGGAGTGAGGTGTTTGAATAATAGCATAAAACAAGAATCAATAAAAGAGAAATATTGTTTCTCTTTTACCTTGAAAAAATCTACAAGAAAAAAAAATGCATGAAATTGAACGACTAAGTTGCTAGCTAGCTACTGCTGCGTTGCATTGCAAATTTAACTTATACAGAGCTAATAATAAAAAAGGGAAAAGAATTAGAATGAACCTCGGGGGATTCAGGCGGGTGAAGGTTGGCATGTGGGATCAGCTGAAGACGCGATATCAGGTCCCACACGACAGCCTTCCAGCATGAACACAATGTCGGCCATGGTGGGACGATCAAGTGGGTCAGGTGCTGTGCATAGCAAGCCTACTTTAATTCCTAGCAAGAACTCTTCCCATTCTGATGATTCAGGGTCCAGTTCGAGCAATCCTGGCTCTAATAGTTCGGAAATTTGCCCTCTTTGCAATTGTCTCTTCACCCATTTCACTATGTCCTCATCTTGTGTGAACATTAAGGGTCTTTTTCCTGTTAGTAGTTCCAGCAAAACAATGCCAAAGCTATAAGCATCTGATTCTCTCGTGGTTTCTCCGGTTAATGCTACTTCTGGAGATATATAGCCTAGGGTACCAACTGAAGTTGATGTGGACGGCTCGGTTGGTGTGGCTACTACAAGCTTGCCTAGGCCAAATTCTGAAAGATGGGCTTCAAAGTCTGCATCAAATAGGACATTCTGCGGCTTAACATCTCCATGGACCATTGAGGATGAGTGAAGGAAAGCTAGGCCACGAGCAATGCCTAGTGCAATGAGGTGGCGCATTGGCCAGTTGAGGACATGACCATCTTGGTGGGATGCTTCTTGAAGCAGTGTTGCAAGGTTCCCGTTAGGCATGTAATCATGGACAAGTAGTCTGAGGTTAGGCGGGCCAGCATAGTACCCACGTAGAACTGTTAGGTTCCTGTGCTTCACCCTGCCAAGTGATTCTGCCTCTTTTCTGAACATGTTCTCACCTAGTGATCCATTTGAAAGCCTACGAATTGAGAGCACCATTCCATCATTGTAACAGGCCTTGTAGACCACCCCATAATGTGTTCTGCTTAGCACATGTTCCTCGTCAAATTCTCTGGTTGCTTCAATTGTTTCAGCGAGTGTGATTTTGTTATTGAACATAACAAGTTTGGGTCCACCATTCTCACCAGTGCCACGACCACCACTAGTCCTTGAACTAGCCCTTGCAGGACTATGCTTCTTTTCTCCAGCTGCTTTCTCTTTGAGCTTCCTGCGCCACCTCAAGAAGTTGTAAGTATATAAGCAGCAGCATGATAAAAGGAGAAGAGCCCCACTGGCAGCCACAGCAATGAACATAATCAATTTATTCCCACCATCACCAGATGCCTCACATCTTCTTTCCAATGGCTCCCCACACAAACCTTGGTTGCCAGCATAATCCAATGAGTTGTTAAAACGGGAGCCCAACATCTCCGGAATCTGGCCGCTCAAATTATTGTTTGACACATTGAAACTCACCAAGCTAGAGAGCATGGTAAGATTAGCTGGGATTTCTCCAGTGAAGTTGTTAGTAGAGAGGTCAAGGACAGTTAGGTTTGATAACCTGGATAGTAACTCTGGTATGTTCCCTGAAAGATGGTTCAAGTCGAGCACGAGTGATGTCAAGGATGAACAATTGGAAATATCTACTGGGACTTCACCTGTTAAGTTGTTTCTACCCAAATCTAGAACACTCAAGTGGGGAAGACGTCCAAGATCAGCAGGTATTTGGCCAGTCAATGAATTTGAGTGAAGATTCAAATTCTCCAGAGCAGAGCAGTTGCCCAAGTCGGGAGGAATCGAACCATTTATGTGGTTGTTAGACAAAGAAAGTACAACTAATGAAGTCAAGAACCCAAATGTAGATGGTATATGGCCAGAAAAGGAATTGGAAGAAAGATTCAAATATTGCATACCCAATAAGCTACTGAAACCTTCAGGAACATTACCAGACAACTTGTTTTCTTGCAAAGCTATAACCTGTAGATTAGGCAAACCAGCAAGATCAAATGGTATTTCACCTGAGAAATTCTGTCCACTCAAATCAACAACCGTTAGCTTATACAAAGTCCCAATGCTAGAAGGAATAGTGCCTGAAAAGCCATTTTTACTCAGATTCAGAACCGAGAGCTGCTGAAGATTCCCAATATCAACTGGCATACTGCCAGAAAACTTGTTTCCACTGAGATTCAGTATGCTTAAATTGCTTAAACCCATTACCTCCAACGGCAAGCTTCCGTTGAGACCATTTCCTCCCAAGTTTAGATTTTCGAGATTACTCAAATTTCTAAAACTAGAAGGAATGGAACCCGAAAACTGATTTCTTCCCAGTGACAATGTCTTCAAACTTCTAAGATCACCTAAAAACATTGGAATTTCACCCGTCATTCGATTCCCTTCAAGATCAAGAACTTTCAAGTCAGTGCAGTTTGTAATCTCAAACGGAAGAGCACCTTCAAATGAATTATTTGCCATTCTCAGTTCCTCCAATCTCCCCAAGTTCCCAATGGCACTTGGGATTTTTCCAGAGAACAAATTCCATGACACATCCAGCGACGTCAATGCAGAATTGTTTGTCAAAATCAAAGGAAATTCACCATGTATTTGGTTGTGTTGAAGATCCAAAATTTGCAAAGAACTAAAACATTTAGACGACTCTGGCTTGACAATATTCGTGAACGCATTGAAACCCAACTGAACAATCCTAAGGGAGGGAGGATAAATGGAAACATTGCAGAACAACGAAGCTGGTAAGGAACCAGAGAGATTATTGTTTGATAAAGATATCACCTGAAGCTTCGGCAAAGCAGTAATTGCCGCCGGAATAAGACCCCCTATAGCATTTCCTTCAGCACTCAAGTGAACCAACGATGAACAGTTAGCAATTGCAGAGGGCAAAGTTCCTACCAAATTGTTGTACGCAAGCCACAGGTACTGAAGCTGTTGAAGCCGGCCGAGACTTGCTGGTATTTCGCCGGAAAAGCGATTATAAGAAAGATTAATCAGAAGTAACTGAGACCGGTCAGAAAATTTCCTCGGAATGTCTCCTGAAAACAAGTTTGACGAAAGATCAAAGTATCGTAGACTCTGAGGAAGCTCTCCGGGGATTTCACCAGACAACTGATTCCCGGCAACTTTAAAGATTTGTAAATCAGTAAGGTTGAATATTTCCGGCGGAAGATTACCGGAAAATGCGTTACCCTGTAAAAAAACAGAATGCAAAAGGGTACATTTGGATAACGAAGCTGGAACAGTGCCATTAAAGAAGTTGGACCGGAGGCTTAACTTGCGCAGCATGCGCAGGTTACCAATTTGGGTAGTGAGTGGCCCACTAAGTTGCAAATGAGGGAGACGAAGTTCACCGACCCGTCCATTGACGCAGAAAACACCGCGCCAATCACAGGGAACAAAAGGGGAAGAAGAATCCCAGTCAGTGAGTGCACCGAGTGGATCATGAATGCTGAGTTTAAAAGAAGTAAGCGCTTGAACTTCCAAAAGGGTTTGTGAGCTTCTCTGAGCAGAACATAATGTGGAGAGAAAAACAAGAAACAGAAGTAGATAAGCAGCCATGAAAGAAGAAGATGAAGAAGAAATCAAGAACATAAGAAAAAGGAGTTGGCTTGGGCTTAGTGAAGGTTAAAGGGCGTGCATGATAAAGGAGAGAAGGAGAAGATGAGTGAAAATGGCCATTGCAGAGGCCCCCTCAGTTTGCACAGAGGCACAGAGAAGAAGAGTGAGGGAGGAAGTGGAGAATGTGCAAATGAACACTTTTCAAAAGAAGGGGCCAATGGGGCAGCACTTTTTAACCTCTTATGGGTTGAATCATTTGACCCTCTTGCTATCTATCCTTCCTAAATTAAAGAACATTACAGCTTAGTAGTTAGTACTTAGTAGTACGCTACCTAATATCAATCTACTATTGGTATACTTTTCGTCCTAATTTATGTGATATTTTTTATTTTTTGATAATTAACTTAACTACTTTTTAGAATTGAAGTCACGGTAAAAAATAAGTGAGAGTACTGTTGATTTTCCCGACAAGAAAGGGGTGCGGATAATTTTTATTATTAGATATTAGATAAAGTTTATATTATTTGAATTTCGACAAGAGAAAAAACACACATAATTAAATTGAGACAGAAAGAGCAATGTTTATATTGATCATATATTTGTAACTTTTTAATTTATTTTTAGTTATCTAGATCCACATGCTCTATATTTTTAATGTTTTTTGAATTTTCATATAGTATATGTTAGACTATAACTTAGTGATTGCTTTGTCAACTTTAATTTTTGGATCTTGGAGAGAGACTAACCTCTAATTTTGTTAAATATTCAAACTTGATCCGAAATTGGTCTATATACTTAAAAAAGTTGTCCAAAGTATATGAGCTGGCAGCATTATTATATGGAAAAGTAAAGTGAGTTTTCATGGAAAATTGAAAACAATTAAAGAAAATGCACAGTAAACTCCTTTAATTTGTAGTTGTAATTGTTAATGCATATAATGAGACATAAATTATAATAAAGCCTATAATATATAGGTGTAATAATAATTGGGCGGGGCCAAGTGTATGAAGTTCGAGTTGGGAACCTAAATAAGCCACAAAAACATAAAAGTGATCAAAATAAGCCATTACTTTAGGAAGTAACTAAAATAGGCTTAGTGGAAGAAAAAATTCCACTTTATCTGATATTCTAAACGTTTTCCGTTAGTCTCATAACGTGTATATTTTAATATATAACGGAACTATTTCCTACACTTTATAAAATGGAACTATTTCTTACAATTTATAAAGTGTAAGTTTTTCTTACACTTTGTAAAGTGGAACTTTTTCTTCCACTTTATAAAGTGGAAGAAAATCTTACACTTTATAAAGAGGAATATCTTACACTTTATAAAGAAGAAAATCCGCGAGATGTTCTACAGATTTCAAGAAAGGGTTGTGGAACATAATATTATTATTTTTGTGTATGTATCTTTTTTGAGGGTGTATAGTATTATTATTCTAATTATATATAGTTATTATTTTTGTGT
>JAJOOO010080387.1:0-41728 GCA_029582685.1 Solanum piurae
AGAATCACAGGACCCCCCCCCCCCCCCAAAAAAAAAATTGGTATCAGAGCTATGGAATGAAAAAGAACAACATAAACAAGAACTAATTAGAACAGTAATAACAACCCGCCAAGAATTAAAGTATAGAGAAGAAAGACTTAATTATAACATATACGCAGGAGTATGTCATAAATCTATATTAGCACAAAGAAAGAAAATATTTACAGTACAATTAGAAATACAGAAACTTGAATACAAATTAAAACATAATTTAAAATGAATAAAGAAGAATTTTCTATAGATGAAAAAACATACGAAAATCAAGACGGATTAAAAATAAAAATAATATTTTCAAATCTAGGAAGAAGGTATAAGAAAATAGGAGATAATTTAAGCCTAATGCTAAAAAAAGAATCATTACGATTAGAAGATAGTCTAACAGTCATGGTACAAATAGCAAAAGTAAACGAAGAGATAGATCGAAACAATGAAATAAGAGTAATAAAACAACAAGCGAAACAAGAAATACAACAAATTGAAGAAACTAAAAACGAGAAGATAATCGCTTTAGAAAAAGAGCTAGTCACCCTAAAAGAATTATATGTCATTAAACGAAAAGAGAAAACACTTGAAACAAGGCTAAGAACAGAAATAGAAAAATTTAAGGAAGAGCTACAAATCGAAGAACCAATAGAAGAACCAGAAATAAGTATAGATGATATAAACGAAGATCAAATAGTATGTCCAAATCAAGTAATTGGTTAATGTTGAAATCATAGCAAAATGTATTTCCACATCTATATTGCATTAGCTTGATCATACTATTAGCAAAAAAATTGTGATTAAGAAAATTGAAGATTTTTGTAGGCTTCTTTTCGATTGAAACCTCAAGAGTATATTTTTTACCTGTTTCAATGGAGGTCTCGAATTTTTTTTTGATGAAATTTTGACTTTTTATAATAGCACACCAAAAGGTACACTCAATATAGAAGTTGATTAATGCTCTAGCAGTGAAAAGCAATAGAATGAAGAAGATGATCTCAAAAGATAAAGATGGTAGAGGCATTTTAGCAAAAATAGACACCAAGTTTGAAATTCAACAAAGAGAAAAAAAACTAGAAAGGATGTAAAATGAGAAATGAAAGACTCTAAAAGTTTGTATTCTATATATAAGGGGAGGGGGGGGGTTATCTTTCGATTCCTGTAATTTAGTTGAATTATTGTAATTAATTTTGTAGATAAGAGTGAAATCAATACTAATTACAAAACAATTAATTTGAAATTTAAAATATCTTCTGATCTGATAATAAGATTACACTACATTAAATATTTGAGTTAAAGGTGGATATGATAGAGTTCTATGTTTAGATATGAATTATTTATGTAGATATGGTATAAATAACAAAGATGACTCTTTGCTTATGTCACAATAAAAAATTTCATTAGGCCATGAGGGTACCTACTATTTGCGTAGGCGAACCCCATCCTCTTATAAATCAATTAACAATACATATAATGCGGAAGAAACATAAGAATAATCAACTACCTTCTGTAAATGCGAATTGATGAGTTAAAAATATTCAAAACAGCCCCTAAGACCTAGTAATAAGAGCATCTACGAATACAAGATAAGTCTGAAAAACTAAAATCAGTGTCTAAAAGGAAATACGATAGAAAATAAATTGACTCTCTAGAACCCAATAATGTTGAAGAGAAAACATCTCACCCTAAATTTCAACATTCACAAATCTTAATCACAAGAAGCAAACCAAGTACCGTTAGTACCTGACTCAATTCCTGCACGGAAAAAAGTGCAGAAAGTATAGAGTGAGTACGGAAAATAGGTGTACTCAACAAGCTTTGATTACTAACTCTTCCAAGAAGCAATAAAGAGATAATCCTAAAATTTTATTTATATAATTGGGTCATAAAATCACCTCAACATAATAATTAAAAACATGTATTTTTCTAAATTAATTAAACCAAATATACAACTGATAATATCATAATGTGTCTCAGATGTATCAAGTGAAATCAATTCCAGAGCCATCTCAATAACTCAACTCCAAATTAATGTAAAAATGCACTGTAAATAAAATGTAATGCAATACACTGGCAAAAAACTGATATACACCCGCTTCATCTGTTAGGTAATCGGGACCCATGGGGACTCATAAGGTCCATATACCTGCCATATTCATTTTCCATCGGCATGATAACACTAGTCGAAACCACTTCTCATCGGCATAATAACACTCGTCGGAACCATTTCTCATCGGCACAATAATACTCACCAGAACTATTTTCCATCGGTACAATACCACTCATCGGAACTATTTCTTGTCGGCTTTGCATGATGTGACTTGCTGGAACAACTTCCCATCGTCATAATATGAATATAAATCTCACAAATAATTCAACGAGAAATATCAACCAATAGTTATCATGCAACAATAAGAGTGATATGAATATGTATGAAGAAATATATAGCCTGAGTTTATCAATCGACTCTATAACTAAGGATCAACAATCACAATCAAGTTTACATAACTCACAAGTCTCAACAATTCAATCATATCTTAACTTATGGAATTCTATCCACCAATGATCAATTTCACGTAAATTTCCCCATATTATGACATCGGTACCTGCAGAAATCTTCGTTATCTCATTTATATGGAAACTCCTTACTGCCCATTACTCTTATATTTATTTAATACATTAAAACTAACACTTGAAAAAAGTAAGAAATCTCTACTTGCCTCAAACCAAAGCTCAAACGTCAAATTATGAATTTGCCCTTCTGTAACGCTTACGAATGGTCAAAAATCTGTACAAATATATAATCCGCATAATAATACGAATCTAATGACACTCATATTGCTATATTTAGTTTCAGCTCAAAAATCAGGTCAAAAAGTCATCCTAAGCCCCAAATTTATATATTAAATTTTCTTTCAGGTTATGTTCACCC
This sequence comes from Solanum piurae, assembly GCA_029582685.1. NCBI lineage: Eukaryota > Viridiplantae > Streptophyta > Magnoliopsida > Solanales > Solanaceae > Solanum > Solanum piurae. The sequence goes on from JAJOOO010080387.1 coordinate 2,954, forward strand.
ATAATAAAGCAAACTCACATGCCTAATTTCTACTAAAACAAATCGTTATTCGACCCCTAAATCAAGATTTTGTTCTAAGAACCCTATGACTATATTTTCTTAATTCAACAAAAGTTCTACTGATTTCTACCCTAAAAATATGTCCATAATCGCATAAAAATTTAATAAAAAGAATGAGAATAATTACCTTAACGTTTTTGGATGAAAATCCAAATTTTTCTCTTTTATTTCCCCCTCTTTTTCTCCCTTTCTTTTCTTAATTTCTTCCTCCGTATTTTGTTTTTTTTTTTTTTTCTGTGCTGAGCATGCATGCTCTTTTCTTTTATTTCTTTGTTGCTGCGTTCAACAACCTTTTTTCTTAATTAACAAATAACAAATAACAACTAATTCAATTTATTTTTTCTTTCATTCTCTTAAAAGAACATTCATCCTAAAAAATGTTCAAGACCTTTGTCGAAATAACACAATACGAATTATACTTACCACGCATGTCCCACTCATACTTATAAAATAAATTATCTTCTTCGAACTGATCACTTCGAAAATAATATCATCAATCCTTTCAAGCCATAAATCACTTCAAAATATTTAGTGGTGAGAGGATAAAATAGGATAAACATATAAAAATTCACATAATGACTAAGAGGGTGATAACACATTATCACTATCCTCGGAAAATATTAGGAGAATAAACGATTGTTATCGATAAAAATACCCAACTAAGAGTGGAGGTCGAATTCCACATGGAGTGATATAGTGCAAAGATTTTTACTAGGAAGTAAAAATGTGTTCTATTATTTTGTAGCTATTAGAGAGAGGATAGAAAACTCCACCAAGTTTAACCAATATAGTTGCAATTTGATTATCACCGCAAAATTAACAAAACAAAAGTGCCCAATTAAGAGAATGATCAAGGAGTGTGGGGGTTAGCATTGATATCATAAAAGGGGTCAAAGTAGTTACTCTAAAAGTTACTAGACAATTATGGATAAGGTGGGTCATCATTAACAATACTATTCTTTTTTCAATCTCAAAGTATCATGGCACAAAATCTCCTTTGCGGTTTCATTTATGCTACTTACAAATCTACCCATTAATTTACAAAAATCTCTTATTCAAACAGATTCAGCAATAAAGACAACCTATAATTATTTTAAGCGAAATAGAGAAATCAAAGCCACATGGCAAGTATCAAATGATCCAACCACTTTTATTAATCTCTCACGGGCATCAAACAAAGATCTGACCGAGGATTAAGTTGGCCACCTTAAGCCATCAATTCATTTCACTGTAAATAGCTTGAATCCATGATTAAACAGCAATAAAATAGAGTAAGACACTAAAACCACTAAAATATATCAACACCCAATCCAATAATCACACTCCTAAACCTTGGGGTTTTAACCACACATAATAAAATGGAAAGAAATTACACCCAAAGCTAATCCAGACATTGATTTGCATATAATAAGCAAGAATTTTCAACACCCACTTCGCATTTCACCCTCCAAATGTCAATTATGAAAGTATATGAAACCCCAAGACTAGGGAGAATGGAGAAAAGCTTTAAAGTTAATGTATAAAAGTTGGAATGCATAAAATTAAATTTTCTCTCTCTTATTTACTATTTATAGTTTTCCGAAAAATAAATTCAAAATGCCTTCGCAGGTTTTTCGGCGACTATAGTCAGGTTAACCTGGTACATTGGGTGAATCACCATTTTGGTCCTTCAACTCTCCCTTTCCTGGTCTCGGGCTTTGGGTATTTGCTCATCATTCATCTTACTCGACTAAGCTCGCTTTTTCTCAATAGAAAAATTGCCAATCATAACATTCGTAGCCTTCTAAACCTTCATTTTTAGATCCCCGATTTATCACATTATGGAGTGACCTCTAAATCATCGTTTCTCCTTCAATGAGTCACCAAATTCTTCTCTCATTGCCTACTTGGTTTAGTCCATTTTTCTCGAACACCGTCAACTTCGGCAAAATCAACTAGTTTGGTGATTCACCCTTTCTCATTTGGCGAACTTTAGGTTCAGGAATTTCATTAAATTTTAAAATTCTTGGCCTTTCTTTTAAGGTATTCATCATCACCTTGTACTTTAGTCTTCATGGTTTCAAAACATTAAAAATCATCATAATAGGACATATTTAGGCATTGAGAATAGTAATTGTTGAACTAAATATATCTCAAATGAGTGTAAATCATGTAATTACCTCCTAGTTATTTCTATGTTTATGCCTCTTGTTCGTCGCTTAGAGATTTCCTATAACGACCCCAATGACTTGTTGGGACTGACAGTTCGGTCACATGGTCATTCGTTTAGTTTATGTGTGAAGTTTAGTATTTTGGAAATTTTGAACCTTGAACGGTCCTTTTTTACCAAAAGTTCAAGAAGATGACTTTAGAATTCAATTATGACGATCCCATCAGCTCTAGTAGGATAAGTTTAGGCCAGTAACATAGTCAGCATGCGGTTTTCAGTGCGGGTATGTGTGGTTAGGCGTTTTAATTTTTAAGTTGAAGCCTATGTTTGACTTTAGTCAATATTTTGGGTTAATGTGCTTGATAAGGATTCTATTGGTATAGTTAGCTCCAGAATGTTGAGTTTTATGTAAAACTACCCTTTGTTTAGATCCCGAGGCCCCCGGGATGATTTTGAGATCCCTTATGGATTTCGGCTTAAAATTGAGTTTGGGTGTAGGACCCACTTTTTCCCGAGATGACCTCGTATGGGAATTTCTACTACTCGATTGTGTTTGAAATATCAAATTTGGTAGGGTTACATATCTCATTTGTGTGCACGGGGTTCTGAGTAAATTTGGAGCATCCCATCGGAGATTTAGGACTTAGTCAAACTAGTTAATATGCATCAGCTGGCGCATGTCAATTCGCTCTTTGCAATCTCATGGCCCTTGGTCCCATTTGCAAAAGTATGGGACTTAGTGCTTCGCGATTGTGTGGGCCGTTGCCACAATCACGATGAAGGGTTCACCTTCCTTAGTCATCGCTATCGCGAGGCAGGGTCTCTGCGATCGCGATGGTCAGCCTCTTAATGAGTCAAGACTGTGATGCTCCTTCTTGCAACCGCGATGAATAACTGAGGTTTGTCTTTATAAATAAAGACAAAAATGATCATATCATTTAGTTGAGCTTCAAAAAGGTGTTATCTCCCTTATTTCTTGTTGGAACTCGGTGATTAAAAGTTCCACGCGTCTGTTTTTATTGCGGCTACGTTTAGAGTGATTGGATTGCATTGGTGGACCTCCGTTTAAGGTAATTTTTTCCTTGAAGCTGCTTTCCCTTCCTTGTATTTAGCTTTTTCTTGTGAATTTATGCTTCCTATTTTGTTTTCTGTTTCCGAGCCTCGATTTGTATTCAATTTTGGAACACAAGTTCAAGGCATAGTTTAAGACCTATTGATGGATCCAATTCTAGCATTTCCAGCATGGATCCCACAATTTCTGTTTGACTCTAAAATTGATCAATTTTCATTTTATGTGTTTTTGGTGTTCTAATGGCCGTACTTACTTTGTGATCATATTTCTGATAGTGTGGCAGCGTTCAGAGGCGTTCGGTATCAATTTAACCTCAAGCTCACTATTGCCTCTTTACTCATGCAACAACATATTTCAACAAATCCATTCAAGTTCCCTCACATCAAGAATGATTCCATTCTCTCACAAATCAAATCAATAATGAAGTTAGGAATCAATACAACTCTCACTTTCCAAAAGATAAATACATGCAAGTTGCATCCCATCGGTTTGCCCATATTTTGCAATCATCACACAACCTAGTTCATGCAAGATCTCGAGGGTATTTTAGGCCTGTTATGTGTTTGAGGGTTAATGTATGGTCAATTTGGCTCAATGACATCACCTTTTCAATGCATTTTTGTAATCATCTTCACCTCTTCTCATGTTCTTCTCATTCTTTTCACTTATAAACTCGAACTTAAACTTGTGAATCATTTTATTAGACACTCTTTTTATTTCATCACACTTTCTTTTTCAGTTCAATTTTCAAATCCTTGCTCATCTCTTTTTCTTTCTTTTTCTATAAGGAGATGTCTTTTCTTTTCGCAACATATTTTACAGTTGAGTCTCTCTTTATCTTTCTTTTCCTTCCTCTTATCTTTCCTTCTTCCTTACTTTCCACACCCTCAACTAAGGTTTTGGCCTAAGTTTGCTATTCAAACAAACCAATGCTTTAAAAAGGATTTATGGGTTAGAAGTTAGGGACACTTTAGTTCAATAGGTTTCACAAGGTTGTCAAAATGGTATAGGCTCAAATGGTGCCAAGATGGTTGAACACACTCATAAAGTGGTCACAAATGATATGGGCATTTGCATTTTCTTTCAAAATATGTGCCCTAGATTACTTCTTTCATCTACCAAAGTTAAACACTCTAACTAAGACCTCACAACACAAGGCACTTCAAACACTATTATTAAGCATAGCTTGACAAGATCAAAAGCTTACATGCGATGTTTATTGCAAGGATCACATCTAAAGGCAACTAGTCAACAAAAGATTCAAAAAGGTCATTCAAAAATGCATCCAAACTGATTTCGTCTTGCAATTTCAACACTAAACATAATGTTGATCATAAGTACTATCCAAGACATCGATATTGAACAAAATCAATCCGCTAATATTATCAACAAAAGCTCAAGCATTTCACAACTTCCAAACTCAAGGGGCAAATGATAGAGAGATAAAAGTAAAACTAAGACTATTTAATAGGGGCAAGGTACCATGGGTGCTTTAAACCCCACCAAAGAGAAAGATGCATGGTCCTGAATTAAAATAACAGAAATAAATAAGCTCAAATTGAATTAATCCCTATCGTCCGAAAGGAAATTGAACTTGCCAAGAAGGAAACAACTGGACAAAGACCACTTATTATGTAAAAAAATCACCAAACTAAGAGAGATCACCAACTAGGCATGTGGCTTGTGTGAAATCATCGACAAACTCAGGGCGTTGAGAGTCGATAGCCAAATATAATAGGTGAATCGCTAAACAATCATACTTATTTCTAAATTTTCTAGTAACGTCATGACCCAAGCGTACACCCTGGATATGTATGGCACTCGAGAACCATTGCTAGCCCAAAACAAATGCTCATACTGGCTGACTATGATCTTAGGCATATTTATATGCCTAAGTTGTCAATAATTGCCCATAAGTCGATTAGATTGAGGAATGATTTCTAGTTATTAGCTTGATTTTTGTTATACTTGTGTTGGTTTTTGCACTTATACACATGATTAGTTGTTTCAGGAACTCTTACGAAGATTGGAATTGAAATGGGAAGGAATTTGCAAAGGCGTGCAGGATTTGGCTAAGTGTGGAAGCACTTAGGCCTGGCGTACTAGCAGGCGCGCCGCGCCAGGCCCAAAAGTTCATAAGGGTGTTGATGGCGCGTTGCTTGGCACGCCGTGCCAGCGGGATTTGCTGGCAACACTTGCTTGGCGCTCTGCAAGATGCGTCGTGCCTGGAACAAAAGTTCAGAGCGCATTGGCAGGCGCGATGGAGACGCGGCACGTCCCTCTCATGCCGACTTTTCCAAGTTTTAAACATAAAATAGGATTCCTAATTTGAGTAGGATTGGTTCCCCATTTTTCCTACTAGTATAAATAGATCCTTAGGGTTCCATAATATGGGTTCGACTTTTGATTTAGTGTGCAAGAGCAAGTCTTCAAGTTTGTAATAGGTTTTAATCCTTTAACTCTTCTATTTTCTGGAAATTGCATGAACTATTGTATTTTCTTGTTTTCTAATAGCATGAGTAGCTAAACGCCCTAGTTTTGGGGCTGTAGCTACGAATGGATTGTTGATTATTAAAGGCTTTATGAATTAATTATTGGTTGTCATTTACTTCTATATTCTTGTTTTAGTATTTCTTGACTGGCCATCTAGAGATAAATCTATTGTTTAACCTTAAAATCGGGAGAGGAGAGGTTAGATAGACCATAGAATATAGAGAGCTTGATCGAACCGTTAAGTCGAGGTGATTTGTGTTCAGGAATAACGCTCGGACGAACAACTTGCTTGGTTACGAAATAGGATGATATATAAATGCTCGCCAATTAGTCTATTTATCCCCACTCAACGATGTAGTTAGGTAGCTAATTGGGGTAGGCGATGAGAGGTGTACAGGCCGACTCATATAATTGACCCTATAAATCAATAACTTGACAATGAAAATTAGTTCTATGCCAATAATATGATACATGATACTCAGTATATGCTGCAGCCCTGGAATTGCTTTAAACTTGCTTGAAGCATTATATCAAAGTCGTTCTTAATTAGTTATTTTCAATTAGTGCATAATTATTAGTAGATAAACAACAAAGAATCAACTCTCGAAAAGATTACTTTTTACTTTTAGTTGTAGAATTAAGTGAATATAAATTGATCATAAGTCCCTTGGGAACGAAAACTCGTTTCTTAAAGAATCTATATTACTTGCGCGACCACGTACACTTGTGTGTATACTGGGGAGTAACAAGTTTTTGGCGCCGTTGCCGGGGACTTAGAAATTGATTTATATTCCATCTTCTTAAGTCTACAATTAGATTATTTGGCCACTAAGTACTTCATCTTAGCTTGTTTATTGCAGGCACTTGACTTTCACGTCTGGCTAGGAAAGTAGAACTTGTTGAACCATACAACGAACCTGAACGAGTTCTACGACAGCGCAGAAAAATGAATTTAGGACGAGGAGAATTAGGTTTAGGTATTCCGGAAAACATTGATGATGAGAATCAAGACAACTTGAATAACCCAGAAAATGCGAATAACCAAAGGAACCTGAATAGCCAAGGAGCACCGCCTGTCGTACTCGCAAGACCAGTCCGTGATGTGGCAGTCCCACTCACAGCCAAATTGGCGTCTAATATTAGGAAACCTCCACCGGGGGGTAGATTTGAACTAAAGCAGAACATGGTACATATCCTCCATCCTAATGGGCAATTTACTGGTCTCCCCCATGAGGATCCTCAAATCCAGCTTAGGACTTTCATAGAAATTACCAATACATACATCCCAATTGGAGTCTCATCAGATTATGTAAGGCTGACTTTGTTCCCATACTCATTGTTAGGAGCTGCAAGACGTTGGTTAGACTCTGAGCCACCAAAATCCATCACTTCTTGGGATGATCTAGCAAAGAAGTTCTTGAGTCGATTTTTCCCATCCAAGAAAACCGTGAAGCTGAGGGGAGAGATAATAAACTTTGTTCAAAAGCAAGGGGAGGACATGTACCAAGCATGGGCGCATTTCAAACAAATGTTGAATGCTTTCCCACATCACATGCAAACCAATGAGGTACTTTGTCACACTTTCTTTGAAGGTTTAGACTATAATGCTCGTTCTCTTCTTAATAGTGCAGGAGGTGGACAGGCCCTACCCATAACGAGTGAAGAGTTCTTCGCCTTACTCGATAAACTTTCTGAAGGGAACCAAGGGTATGAGGGTGAAATGTCTAGAACTCCAACCCAAAAGGCTGCAGGGATCTTAGATGTAGACCAAGGTACTGCCTTAAATGCCAAATTAGATGCAATGCAACATAGCATTACATTTCAATTTAAACAAATGACTCTAAATCAGGCTCTGGTAAACGTAGTGCAACAGGCAAAAAATTGGTGTGAGGTATGTGGTAGTGGAATTCATGAAACTGAGCAATGTGAGGCAAACCCAAATTTTGTAAATTATGTGGGTAATGCGCAAAAGGGTGGAGTGCAACAAAATTATGGTAATACTTACAACCCGAGTTGGAAGAACCATCCTCACTTCTCATGTGGTGGTAACCAAAACCAAAATCAGGCGCAAGGGGTTAACCAATACCGTTCTCAAGGTGCTGGGCAACAAAACTACAATCCTAACCAAGGCTCAAATCCTAGTGCACCAAAAGGGGGGAGGACCAACGAAAAGCTACTCCAAAATCTCATGACTTAAATAGGGACCAAATTAAATGCTAGAATAGATAAGCAAGATGAGAACATCAGAAACATCCAGATGTCCCAAATGAGTTTAGAGAAACAAGTTGCGCAAGTGGCCAATTCTTTGAACTTGCGTCCCCAAGGTGGACTGCCCGGTGATACAGAGCCTAACCCAAAGCAATTGCATGTGGTAAGTACTAGAAGTGGGCTGCAATTAGAGGAACTTGCTCCAAAGAAGAGAGACACTGAGGTAAGTAATAAAGAAAAGAAGGTGGAAGAGGTAGTAAAAAGCTCCAATGTTGAGGTTCTCGTTCCTCAAAAGAAATTGCCACCTTCATTTCCACAAAAGCTGAAAAAGCAGAATGAAGATGAATGCTTCGATAAGTTTCTCTCTCTCCTTAAACAGGTTCACATTAATCTACCTTTGGTTGACATTTTGCAGGGTATCCCGAAGTATGCTAAATATGTGAAGGACTTTGTGTCTAGCAAGAGGAGGCTCACGGAATATGAAACTGTAGCACTTACTGAGGAGTGCAGCTCAAGGATTCAAAATAGACTGCCTAAAAAGTTAAAAGATCCGGGTAGTTTTACTGTGTAGATTACAATTGGGCAAAGTGTTCATGCCTGGGGGTTGTGTGATTTGGGGGCAAGTATAAATTTGATGCCCTTATCTTTGTATCTAAAGCTTGGGTTGGGTAGTCCAAAATGAACCACTTTTATTCCTCAACTTGCTGATAGATCCATTGCTAGGCCAGAGGGGGTGGTAGAAGATGTGTTAGTGCAAGTAGGTTCATTGATTTTTCTGGTAGATTTTGTGGTCTTAGACTTTAAACCCGATCCTGAAGTTCCATTCATTTTGGGACATCCTTTCTTGGCAACAGGTAGGGAATTGATTGATGTAGCAACTGGTCAATTAACCATGAGGGCACATGATAAGGTAGAGGTATTTGATGTTTACCGTGCTCTGAAATTGCCTTCTATTTATGAAGAGTTGTCTGCTATTACTGTGGTTGATCGTATAGTAAAGTAAGAGTTAGTTGTGCCCGAAGACCCTTTAGAAAGAGTGTTAGTAGGTCATAAGAGAGACGAAGACACTGAGGCTCAAGAGATAGAAACATGTCTGAATCTGGCACTTGTGGAGCCTCACAAGCGGAGAGTGGAACCATTAGAGCGTGAGTTAGGGCCACCACCCAAACCTTCCATTGAGGAAGCCCCAAAGCTGGAACTAAAAAAACTGCCGGCTCACCTCAGGTATGCATTTTTGGGTACTAATGAAACTTTGCCTATTATACTTTCTGCAGAGTTGTCTGAAATACAGGTTGGAGCGGCATTGTAGATTCTAAAGTGGAGAAAGAAATCTATTGGATGGCAGATGGCTGACATTCATGGGATTAGTCCGGCTTTATGTATGCACAGAATCTACATGGAAGAAGATCACAAACCAAGTGCACAACACCAACGTCGACTAAATCCTTTGATGAGAGAAGTGATGAGAAAAGAGGTAATAAAGTGGCTAGATGCTGGAATTGTGTACCCAATATCTGATAGTAAGTGGGTAAATCTGGTACAATGTGTTCCCAAGAAGGGAGGTATGACAGTGGTAAGGAAAGAAAAGAATGAGTTGATTCCTATTAGAACAGTGACCGGGTGGAGAATTTGCATGGATTACCGGAAACTAAATGATGCTACCCGGAAAGATCACTACCCCATTCCCTTCATTGATCAGATGCTAGACCGACTAGCAGGGCAGGAGTACTATTGTTTCTTAGATGGGTATTCTGGTTACAAGCAGATCTTGATTGTACCCGAGGATCAGGAAAAGACCACGTTCACTTGTCCTTATGGTACCTATGCTTTCAAACGCATGCCATTCGGACTTTGCAATGCACCGGCGACTTTTCAAAGGTGTATGATGGCCATTTTTCATGATATGGTGGAAGACTTTGTAGAGGTGTTCATGGATGATATCTCCGTCTTTGGGAAGTCTTTTGAGGTATGTCTCCGGAATCTTGATAATGTACTTGCTAGATGTGAGGACACTAACTTAGTTCTAAACTGGGAAAAGTGTCATTTTTTGGTAAGAGAGGGGATAGTGTTGGGACACAATGTGTCTAAATCTGGTTTGGAGGTTGATAAGGCTAAGGTAGAAGTTATTGAGAAATTCCCCCTCCCATTTCTGTAAAAGGTGTTCGTAGTTCTTGGTCATGCAGGTTTTTACAGGTGATTCATTAAGGATTTTTCCAAGATTGCAAGACCTATGTGCAGTCTCTTGGAGAAGGAGGTGAAGTTTGACTTTGATGAGATGTGCTTAAAAACTTTTAAGATGTTGAAGAGGAACTTAATTGAAGCTCTCATCTTAATTGCTCCTGATTGGGAATTACCATTTGAACTCATGTGTGATGCAAGCGACGTAGCAGTGGGTGCAGTGTTGGGACAAATAAAGAATAAAGTGTTCCACTCAATCTATTATGCAAGCAAAACCCTTGATTCTACACAATCTAATTACACAGTGACTGAGAAGGAGATGCTGGCTCTAGTGTTCGCCTTCGACAAGTTCATATCGTATTTGGTAGGTACTAAAGTGATTGTTTTTACTGACCGTGAAAGTATTAGGTACCTATTCAACAAGAAGGATGCTAAACCAAGGCTAATTCGATGGATACTTCTTCTCCAAGAATTTGACCTTAAGATCAAAGATAGGAAAGGTACTGAAAATCAAATAGCAGATCACTTATCTAGGCTGGAGGAGTTTTCACATGTGAATGAAGGTGAGCAAATTCGGAAAGAGTTTTCGGATGAACAACTGATGGCATTAGATATCTCTCAAGTACCATGGTATGCAGACATTGTGAATTTGATAGTAAGTGGCGATTATCCTCCGGGTGCAACCACCCAACAAAAAAAGAAGCTCAATCATGATGCCAAGTTCTACATTTGGGATGAACTATTCTTGTTCAAGCAAGGCGTAGATAAGGTGGTGAGAAGGTGCATTCCGGAATCTGAGGTTCACAAAGTGCTCGAAAGTTGTCATGCTAGCCCATATGGAGGTCACCATGCAGGAGAGCGCACTGCTCATAAGGTACTACAATCTGGTTTCTTTTGGCCCTCGTTATTTAAAGATTCTATTGCTTTTGTGAAGGGTTGTGATAAATGCCAAAGGTTGGGTACTATTTCAAGAAGACATGAGATGCCGCTAAGTAACATTTTGGAGGTGGAAATCTTTGATGTGTGGGGTATTGACTTCATGGGTCCAATCCCACCATCTAGTGGAAACCAATACATTCTTGTGGCTGTGGATTATGTTAGTAAATGGGTTGAGGTTGTCGCTGATAAAGTTCATCAAGAAGCACATCTTCACTCACTTTGGCACTCCAAGGGCAATTATAAGTGATGGAGGTAAGCATTTCATTAACCATCTTGTTAAGAATCTTCTTGCTAAGTATGGTATTCGTCATAAGGTTGCTACAGCTTACCATCCTCAAACGAGTGGCCAAGTGGAGGTTTCGAATAGAGAGGTGAAACAAATTTTGCAGAAAATGGTGAATGAGCAAAGGAAGGATTTGTCTGATAAACAAGATGATGCATTGTGGGCATATAGGACTGCGTATAAGACACCAATAGGGACTTCTCCCTATCACATAGTATTTGGGAAAGCATGTCACCTTCCGGCGGAATTAGAACATCAAGCATATTGGGCAATCAAGAAGTTGAACTTAGACCCCGAGCTAGCCAGTAAAAAGAGAGTGAATCTGTTGCATGAACTTGAGGAGTTTAGGCTCCACGCATATGAGAATGCCAAGCTATACAAAGAAAAGACGAAGAGGTGGCATGACAAGCACATTGTAGCTCATACCTTCAATCCGGGAGATAAGGTACTACTCTTTAACTCTAGACTAAGATTATTCCCCAGAAAACTAAGGTCGAAGTGTAGTGCCCCTTTTGAAGTGGTCAGAATGACGCAACATGGGGTTGTTAAACTTAAAGGTAAGACTGGCCTTACTTTCTTGGTAAATGGGCAAAGGGTGAAACACTATTTCGATGAGGATTTGGATCGTGATCGGGAAGCTCTTGAGCTAAATGATGAATGATTCAAGTTGCGTCGTGCCGCGACGTTAAATCAAGCGCTACATGGGAGGCAACCCATGAACAATATGTAATAGCTAGGTAGTTCGTCTTTGAATTCTTGAAATTTTTTTTTTAGCATAGTTTTAATTTTTAGAATATAGGTTAGTAATATCTAGATAGGATTTTCTTACATTATTTGTAACGTAGTGTGTAATAGTATATAAAAAAAATTGTAGCCAGGCGCACTGGCAGGCGCGCCGTGCCTGGAACAAAAGATCAGAGCGCCTTTTTAGGCGCTAATATGGCGCACTGCGCCCCCATCGCGCCCACACCCAATTTTTTTTTTAAATCTGGGTTTATATCCGGATAAAACCTGACCCACTCCCTTTTAAATCCCTAAAACTCCAAATTCTTTCCCCCATTCTCCTAAAAACCGCCCAACCCCTCTAATTTCTCTCCAACTACTCTTCTTCTTCTCACCTTTCATCTTCTCCTTCCTCCATTCTAACTCCCACCAAAACTTTTCTTCTTCCCCACCATCAACTATAATTCCTCCACTTCCCCACTTCTCTTTCACTTCTAAACTATCTTTCCCCACCATTTTCTTGTTTTTCTTGTTTTTCTCTTCTCCTCATTGTGCAACCCTCCCCCCTCCCCCCAATTTTTCTATTTTTTCCTTTTTTCTAGTTTTCTCTTCTTAACAGGTTTCAATGGCACCTAAGGCGAAAAATGTGGCGGGGTCTAAGCGGAGTAGAAAGGGTGAAGCATCCGGGTCCGGAAATAGGGAACCAGCCCGAAAATTCAGGAAAAAGGCGGTTCAACGATATGGGTTGACTTGGTTTGACTGGCAGCGGGAAGCAAAATATATGGGGGACGAATACGTCGATTCGGTAAGGTTACAGTCTCAATTCCCTGACATATATAAGACTGTGGTTGAGTTGGGACTGCGGTTTATTTTTTACCATCCGGGTGACTGTAATTTGTCATTAGTTCGTGAGTTTTATGCAAATTGGCTCACAAAAACTAAGTACAAAACTATACCTATAAGAGGCAGAGATGTGAAGTTTTCGGCTAGGATATTGAATGAGTTGTGGTACCCCTAACTGTGATGACGATGACTTTAATAGGTTGAAAGAGAAACCCCCGTATAAATATATTCGACACACATTGTGTGGGGTAGAGTCGACAGCTAGGTGGGGGCAAAGTAAAGATACTGGGAGGCATTCCACCCTCCACTTTTCTAATTTCAATCTAATTGCTAGAGTATGGCTGAAAATAGTGTGTAGTGTCTTACTTCCCGCGAAACATTTGATTGAGGTGACATGGGATAGAGTGGTATTGGTCTATATGCTGATGAAGGGAATGCCTATTAATGTTGGGGCAATCCTGAGGCAAAATATGATGAAGTTCAGGAACAATTTGCGTTGGCGGTTTTGTTATGGGGGGTTTATAACTCGTTTCTTGAGGACCCAGGGTATAGAAGAGGAGGCTTGTGACTTGACTATTGCTTTTCACCTGGATCTGACGGGTAAAGTGGTGGATGTGACCCGCACTAAGGCGTTAGACGCGTCCCATGGTCATGTCTTGTCTGCCCAAGAGAGGCAAGCTCGTGATGATAGTGTCATGGCAAGAATGTTTGGGATGGCAGAATTGCAGCTGCGAATAGGTGGCCGTCCAGTTACAGATGCGGAGATGGAGACCATGGCGGAGCGCTATCCCTTGACCGAGAGTGCAACATTCTTATGTAGGACTGGTCCCGCATTCTCAGAGCCTCTGGATGATGATGAGGCTACTGCAGATGAAGCTATGAATGATGAGAAGGATGATGTTATGGATAAGGATGTGAATGCCTTGATGGTGTTTGATCATGGTGACGACGAGGCCTAGAGGCCCGAGGGAGTATTCCTAACTCTATACTTTGTTTTAATTGTGCACTGAGGACAGTGCTTGTTTTTAAAGTGTGGGGTGGGGTAATATATCTCTGTTGTATATAGTTGTTTATTGCTTTATCGAGTCTAGTGTTAGTTTTTAGTTAAATTTAAAAAAAAATGTTTTATTTTGGGTTCCTCAGCATTTGTTTTCGGTACTTTTACTGAGGATTGTCCCTTTGAACCGACTAAGACTAGTTTATTGTTTTATTATGTCTTAGAGTCGTCAGAGGAGTGACAGTTCCCAATGATGGATGGATGACAACCGTCTTAAGGGAAAATTAGTCACATAGAAGAGTAGGATTGAGAAACCAACCTTGGTCTTTTGAAGCTATGTCCGAATAAATTAGTCAAACGTCATGGGTAGTCATATTTGGAAGAATGCAATAGATTGTTGACCTTGTAACAAGCATGTGTTCTCAGTTTTGACTCAAAATAAAAATAAATGGGCTTAATTGTGTAATGATACAGTAATGCAAGTTGTAGGAACATGTTGGTTGACATATCCTTATATGTGTCATAATGCCATGTGTGGTGAGAATTGATTGGTTCTTTCTTAACTTGATATCTAGAACTTTCCTTGTGTATGTTGAGTTAGTAGCTTGTATAACTTAAGGAATGTGATTGAGGCACTATTTTGAAATAGCCAATTCTTAACTCTACTTGTATGCCTACCATTGAAATCATCCTTAGTGAATCCCCATTGAGCCTTTAGCCTTATTTATTGATAAACCACATGATAAGCCGAAACCCGTTGTTTGATACCAAGTCTTTTGATCCTATGGAAATCCTTAATGCACTATGTAAGAAGAAGGGTTGGAAAATGTTGGTTGATATAGCTACGGGTGAATTGCTACATTGTGTGAAAAAGGAAATTTTATTTTGGCTCTGGTCCTTAGCGACAATGTGCACCTCGACTAAAATTGAGGATGGCTAATTTAGAATTATGCTCGAAACAATTGCCCTGATCCTATCAAGGATAATGTGTACCTTACTTGGATGTTAAAAATCTAGAGTTTGGATGGCTAGTGCAAAGGCATGAAAAAAAAAAACATATGATGAAAAAGAAATAAAGGGCAAATAAGGAGCAACAAAAAGGGTAAATAGTCATGAAGAGTGTACTAGGAGGAAAGAAGAGCTATAAAGAAAACTGTTGGCAAAATAATGACATGTGCATTAGGGAGGTGTAGTCACTAAAATGATTCCTAAATATTCCCTCCCTTACCTTAAGCCGACATTACAACCTAATGAAAGTCCTCTTGATTCCTTAAGAAATATGTGTGAAATTAATAATACACTATTGGCAAGCTTATGGTATGTTGAGAAAAGTAAGAACTTCTTTTGTGAGGGTGAGTGATTGTTTGAAAAATAGGCCTTGTTGATATTGCAAGTTGTTTGAGTGAAAGGCTTTACTAAACAAGAACAAGTGAGGGCATTCATGGCATATATAAGATTATCTAATTGATGTGTTTGTATGAGTTTGCATTAGCCCGAAAATAATAATAAAAGGGTCATTCTTTGAGCATGTGTTGTACTTGGTGTAAATGTTGTGAATTGTTGCACCCATTGTGAACTACAAGATCATGATTAAAAAGGTTTGATTGATTTTAAGGTGGGTTGATAAGTCCAAGCGTTGTGAAAAAAAGTAGATAGTCTAGAGATTGTATGAGGACAAACAAAATTCTAAGTGTGGGGTGGTGATCTTAGGCAAATTTATATGCCTAAGTTGTCAATAATTGCCCATAAGTCGATTAGATTGAGGAATGATTTCTAGTTATTAGCTTGATTTTTGTTATACTTGTGATGGTTTTTACAATTACACACGTGATTAGTTGTTTCAGGAACTCTTAAGAAGATTGGAGTTGAAATGGGAAGGAATTTGCAAAGGCGTGCAGAATTTGGCTAAGTGTGGAAGCACCTAGGCCTGGCGTAATGGCAGGCGCGCCGCGCCAGGCCCAAAAGTTCAGAAGGGTGTTGATGGCGCGTTGCTTGGCGCACCGCGCCAACGGGATTTGTTGGCAATACTTGCTTGGCACTCTGAAAGACGCGTCGCACCTGGAACAAAAGTTCAGAGCGCGATGGAGACGCGATACGTCCCTCTCATGCCGACTTTTCCAAGTTTTAAACATAAAATAGGTTCCTAATTTGAGTAGGATTTGTTCCCCATTTTTCCTACTAGTATAAATAGATCCTTAGGTTCCATAATAGGGGTTCGACTTTTGATTTAGTGTGCAAGAACAAGCCTTCAAGTTTGTAATAGGTTTAATACTTTAACTCTTCTATTTTCTAGAAATTGCATGAACTATTGTATTTTCTTGTTTTCTAATAGCATGATTAGCTAAACGCCCTAGTTCTGGGGCTGTAGCTACGAATGGATTGTTGATTAATAAAGGCTTTATGAATTAATTCTTGGTTGTCATTATAAGTTACTTCTATATTCTTGTTTTCGTATTTCTTGACTGGCCATCTAGAGATAAATCTATTGTTTAACCTTAAAATTGGGAGAGGAGAGATTATATAGACCAGAGAATATAGAGAGCTTGATCGACCAGTTAAGTCGAGGTGATTTGTGTTCAGGAGTGACGCCCGGACGAACAACTCGCTTGGTTACGAAATAGGATGATATATAAATGCTCACCAATTAGTCTATTTATCCCCGCTCAATGATGTAGTTAGGTAGCTAATTGGGGTAGGCGATGAGAGGTGTATAGCCCGACTCATATAATTGACCCTATAAATCAGTAACTTCACAACTGAAATTAGTTATATGCCAATAATATGATACATGATATTCAGTATATGCTGCAGCCCTGGAATTGCTTTAAACTTGCTTGAAACATTATATCAAAGTCGTTCTTAATTAGTTATTTTCAATTAGTGCATAATTATTAGTAGATAAACAATAAAGCATCAACTCTTGAAAATATTACTTTCTACTTTTAGTTGTAGAATTAAGTGAATATATATTGATCATAAGTCCCTTGGGAACGAAAACTCATTTCTTAAAGAATCTATATTACTTGCGCGACCACGTACACTTGCGTGTATACTGGTGAGCAACATACTACAAGCGAAAGACTAACTCATGCATACACAAGCATCAAACTGAAAGAAATGCTAAATAAATAGTGTAATAAATCTCAAAATTCTATGAATATATTGTGTATGAAACATAAGTTTTAAATAAAACATTTGAAAGTGATATACTCTCCTAAACTGTCTATCTATTAACCCTTGATTGTACAAAGATGAGTGTCGGGACAAGACCCATGACTCCTCAAGAGAACTACTACTAACAACTCATAAAATTGGAGTCCGCTGAAAGCAAGGACGTCTAACTGAAAAGCTCACGAGCAGATGAAGTGATCTCAATAGAATTTGGTTGAGGACCTAAGAACCTGTATTTGCATCATTAAAAGAAGCAGATCGAATGTCATTAATACATTGAATGTACAATTATGTAATATAGATGAATAACAAATAACTGAATAAAAGAACTACAATAGATGTAGATATACACTCAACTGATTGTAAATAAATAAAAGAGTGAAATCATTAAAACTTTACAAAAAGCCCTTACTTATCTCTGAACTCAACTTATTAATTGATGTGATAAACACTTTTAACTCTATTTGGCGGATTCTCTAACAGACAACCATCACTATGAATTGCGTGATAATACAACCTCTCATCCATGCTGCCAAAGTTGTCCTATACCGTGTTGGGGTATTGAACCTCTCAACCAAGTGAATCCTCTAAGCAATAAAGCTTCATCTTAAAAGTATGATCATTTACCCAGGTTGGCAAGATGATTTTGAGTAGTATAATCTTAGGCATATATCAGTGCTCAATACTACTCACAATAATTATATACTCCTGCTCTAATGTATAAAACATACTCTTTATCTATTCTGAGTAATGGTGGCAAATGGGCGGATTGGGTCAAATTTGGGCGAGTTGAAAATGGGTCAATCTAAAATGGGTAATAATTCAACACACCCATATTTGATATGGGTAAAAATTGATTGGGTAACAAATGGGTTGGGTAAAATACTAGTTTACCCATATTTACCCATATTTTCATGAGTAAATAGTACTCTACTTAAGAATTCAACATGGAGAAAATATTTGTCTTTTTTTAGATGAAAAATATTGAAAATGCTTCATTTAGTTTTATTGTATCATAAAAGTAAAAACAAAATCCTATAACTTTTCAATATAAAATAAATTTATGTAATAACAAGAGAAAAATATTTTTAATTTCAAAGTAAATGAATATTTGCATTTTAGGAATAAAACATGCGCACTTTAAGCAATGTAAATACTAATACATGATTTGCTTATTTTACACTATTATTTATTATCCAATATAAAATTAAACAAATAAAAAAATATAATTCTAACTAACAAAAGAAATGTACATTTAAAACATATATTTTTGGAGGGCCAAAGACTTCACTTTTTCAATTATAGAGAAAAATAATTACTTCTATAGAAGAGCATAAAAAGGAAGAGAAGTTACAATATTTTTAGTGATATCATGAATTTTGAGTGAATAAAAGTTATAATCTTAACTCATTTGGCTAATCCATATTTTACCCATATTATACTCATAGTTTACCCATATTTTTATGGGTTGAATATGGGTATCAACCCATATTTTATCCATGTAAAAAGTCACTCACCTAACCCATTAAAATATGGGCGGGTTGGGTCTGAGGTATTTACTCAAAATACTCTCTTAAAAGAGGTATCTGCTCTGAAATATCTTTGAAATCATAACTCATCTAGAAATCAAAGTTTCTCTTTTCTCATTGTAATAAAATGATGCATTTGGGACTTCTTAGTTCCCTTATAATCTTTTACAAATCATTTTTCAAACTCTTTCTCACGATTACTCTTTAGTTTCTCAGGACTCGGTTTGAAACAATTATGTTTGTTTTAAAAGATTCTCAAAAATTATAACTCAAAATAGGGTTCATGCTGAAATATAAAAATGAATATATCAACTGAAGGATCTCATTAATAGTATACAAAACTCAATATTCAGAAATCAAGAACATAGAACTCAATGATACTACTCATCTCAAGAATACTAAAAGTCCAAGAATTTAGGACTCATAATCAATAACCTAACTCATATCAAGAATTTAAAACTCAAAATCAATAACTTAACTCATATCAAGAATTTGGAGTTCAAAATGAATAACCTAACTCACATCAAGAATTTAGAACTCAAAATCAATAACTTAACTCATATCAAGAATTTAGAAGTAAAAATCAGAAACTTAACTCATATTAAAAATTCTTGAAACTAATGGTATAATCGTAGATTAAACTTTTACCGACTGAATCCTGATATAGGGCATGATGACGAACTAGTCCAACACTATGATAGCCTTACATACCTTATTATGAAGCTATTAGATTGAAAACTTTTGTGGAGACTTGATTTTATCTTGAGCTTGAGGAAGAACATTAGGATTTTTAGAGGAAACCTTTTATCTCTGAGTCTTTGTGCTTGCTCTCTATAAAGAAACTCTTTTTTTGAAGTTCTTAGAGTGGAAGAACATGGGAAAACCTTGGGTGGAAGGATTCTCTTGGTATCTTTAATTTTGACATGAAGGTTTTAGGGTTCTTGTTGGAGAAGAGGAATCATATGTTGGTTTTAACCGAATTTTTAAATACTTGAATGTTTAGATTGATGATTTTGAGAGGAAAACTAGTTAGTTATGATATACTCAGTCAAAACACTCAGAAACGACTTAGAATATGTTAAAAAACTTAGGAAAGTACCAAAATAATCCTAGAACATGTGCATGAAGTTGTAGAAAAACATTGCAGGAAGCCTTTACGCAAGGGTCTACCATTTGTCAAAATTTGCACTATCCGTAGGTCCAGTCATAGAACATCAACGGCCTGACATGGCTTCACTAAAACAAGCATAACTTTTTACTCCAAAATCAAAATGAGGAAAAACTTAGTGGCGTTTGAAAGAAGACGTGTATACCTCTAATTTGATATGTGATGGTCCACCTTACTCATTATGAGTAACGGTATATGGTCATTTGAAGTTGACCTAAGTAGAATCTTATGTCAAAACTTAATTGGTAATGAAAGTTTTCAACTCAACTTTGTGCTAGGGGTTTCTTATGACCTTAATTCACCTCCAAATATATTCTCACACTAAAGAATTGACCTTGAAATCTAAGTATAAGTTAAGAATTACCCGACACGACCTTATACGTAAATGAAGAATAGTTTGTTTCTTAACTTAGAAATTTTTGGGGTGTTACAATATCTCCCCTTGGGATCATTTGTCCTCGAATGATGGTTAAACTAAGCATGGAAGTTAAAGGAATTACTCTTACTATATTTTTAACTTCTGAACTTGTCTACTAGTATAGGCAAAATTGATTCATACTGTGAGTTTTGAAACTGGACTAAAGCACACTTGCCAGGAAGAGTCAAATGAGATTTCAAGATTACAGGTCATGGCATGAACTTTCTAAGCATCACAAATGGAGCATCAAATCCCTCCCGTCTATCATTACTCAACTACTATCATCAAAATCATTATTAAAACTAAAAGGATTGTTGAAGGAACTTAGAGAAAAAGCTCATAAAAACGGTTCATTCAAGAAACCTGATATAAGAATATGCATGACATAACAATATTTTGCCAGCCATAGAGGGTAAACCATAAATTTGCGAGATGGGAATACTATGAGATATGAGTGCATATCTTAATAGGTTCATATCATGAGGCTATTATTCACAATTGTATGAGTAAGACTGAGATCAATGGGTTAATGTCTTTACCCCTAATTCTGGGAACTTAGCATAGATGTGAATATGTCTGAAGTGTATGAGCATAGGTCATGGACATATTTCTAATATTAGAAACATTAATAGGATGTTGTAAATATTGAACTTTGAAGAATGTGTTAGAGTATGAATGAATTGATATAACACTATAACTCTTTCTGAATACATCACTATTTGAATCTTAAAACTTGACTTGGTTTCTCATCTTATAATTTCCTTTTTATGTTTGAAGCAGACACTTTAAAGTTTTTGATATATTCCATATTTTCTAAACTAGTCTATATTCAATTTAATCTAATACTCGGGAAATGCTACTGTCATCGCTACTAAAATTTCCACTGCAGGCACTAAGATCCCTTCTGAGGCTTCTTTATGAGATACTACTTTTAACTTCTTTCGGCTTCTATAGAAGACTTTCTATAACCTCTACCCACATTTACCTATAAATCATAATCTAAGTGTTAATATTCTAACTTTTCCGTCATAACCCACTAATACCATCCTTCTAAGTTCATATCTAGCTAACTGGAGGTCATCTTTCTTCTTCGAACTCTCTCATAAGCTCTTCAAAGTGTCGTGTGGCCTATACCTCTTGTATGCTTTATGGAAACCCCTGTACTTTCATTTCTTAGGCCTCTGATCGCCTACCTCATTGAAATATCCAGACTGCCTTAATCAATGAAGTTATGTTTGCTCCAAATCTAAAATGTGTTTAATTAGATCATTTATTATCAAACTAATTGCAACGTAGGCCTACCTCAGGCAAAAGAGGTTCTATATTAGGACTCATTTTGAATGTCGCTAAATTGGCGTATATACGTGTTACATTTACATATTTGTTACATCTCTCAATATCTCCCAAACTAACATAGTTTCCCTTTTTCTTTGTTTTCCTTTATTTTTTATTATTTATTCCCAAAAGTACGTTGATTTGTGTCGACTTGCAAACTGGATAACTAACGATACAACCTTCAATCAAAAGTAAAGATGACTGATAGAGACGAGTTCAACGCCGCCGCAAAAATAATGATAAATATTCAGAACCCCGAAGGTTCTCAAAATGTAACAGACATTCAAAATGAAGAGAAAATGGCTCACATGTAACAAGAACTCGATATTTTAAGGGAATAATTGTGTCAAGTGCGAGACTTGGCCAAACTGTCGGTTACCACTTTCCCAACTCTTAAGATGTCGATCTACTTCCCAAAGGCTGACTTGCCTTCTGCCAACTTACCAAATCAGCCAAAAATGACTCAACACACTCACGCCCACGGTCGAGTTCCACTGGCTTCTCCAACCGTAGTCGGGACCATTCCTGAACTCTCTAATTGTGACCCTACCATACCTATAATACAGCAGATACTTGGGGCACATGCCGCCGCTCCCTATGAGAAACATGCTCCACCTATATATGCCGATGGAGATCCTACCTTCACAACACCAGATGTGGTTAAATTCCTATACAAGGTCGATCAATATATAGAAATGGAGAAAGATGCTTGGTTGAAAGAGGATGCATCGATAAATTCCCAACTTCATGGTCTAAGAAAGGTATTGAAAAGCCTACAATTCACTAGGGGAACGGAGAGTTTTTATTATGATGACTTGTGCATCCATCCGGACATTGACATGCCGGTAGGATACAAACCACCAAAGTTTGACATGTTTGATTGAAAGGGTGACCCTCACGCACATTTAAGGGCATATTCTGACAAGTTAGTCGGCGTAGGAAGGAATGAGAAACTGAGGATGAAGTTGTTCATTCAGAGTCTGTCTAGAGAAGCATTGACCTGATATACGCGCCAGTACCCTAAAAAATGGCATGACTGGCAGGAAATGACTGAGGATTTCATGACTCGTTTCAGGTTCAATACCGAAATTACAACTGACAGATTCTTATTGGCCAACATACAAAATAAGCCATCTTAGAATTTCCAAGAGTACACACGATGTTGGAGAACTGAAGTTGCAAGGGTGCAACCACCACTGGATGAGAGCTCACTCTCATAGTACTTTATTCGAGCTCAAGAAGGTATCTACTTTGACAAGATGATGTCAATGATGTGCCAGAAGTTTGCAGAATTTTTCAAGATGGGAGACTTTATAGAAGAAGGCGTCAAGTCTGGGAAAACTCAGTCTATGGTTGCATTGCAAGTTGCAAGTAGGGCTATACAATCGGGTTCCATTGGCAGTATCAATAAGAAAAGGGAGGATGTTTCAGTTGTCACTTACCAACAGGGAGGACCATCCCACCGATACATGAACAATCACCAAATTGTTTCACATACTTCATACATCCCATACCAAGTATGTAATACCCAAGCACGCTAAAATCCACCCCGAGCACCAGCATACAAAAATTCACCATGACCACATGTCCCTTTCAAAGTGCCAACCCACCAAAATAGACCACTATATGCACCTAGACCACATCCAAATCTCAAAGCTAGAAATGCTTGCGCTTACACACCTATTGCCAAACCTTATGCCCAATTGTTTGAGAGGTTGAGGAAAGCAAGAGTGCTACGACCAGTTAAAGGAAAACTTCTTGATCCAATCCCTCATAAATTTGATGGAAACAAGCGATGCATTTACCACTCGGGAATCCAAGGATATGACATAGAAGATTGATTTGTTTCGAAGAACCAAATCTAGTGTTTGATCAGGAGAGGAGTAATCAAATGAACTTCAGCACCTCCCATTGAAAACAACAACCCCTTGCCAAACCATGAGAATTGGGAGGTCAATATGGTTACTCTATATGACGAATATGAGGTCCCCGACTATCCAAACATGGATGAAGCAGATGTCATGACATCTTCGGCGCAACTTGTTATCACTGTTCAACTAAGGAAACCTCTGACCATCCAAACGTATCTCCCAAGAGTTGTAATGACCACTCAAATCACTAGAAAGCCTCATTATGACACCAAAGAAGTCCCATGGGACTATCGAGCAGGCGCCAATGGCAAGATGATCGACACTGCCACGGCTCAAGGGAAGACTAGGTCGGGGAAGTTTTATGCCACAGAGGATCTAAATCAAAGAGTTCTTGGAAAGGAACAGAATCCAAAGAAGAATGTAACTGATGCTGAAGCACCAGAATTTCAAAAGATGATGCAGCCTAAAGACTATTCAGTCGAAGGGCAGAAGAAGATGCCTGCCCACATATCCATTTTGTCTATGCTTGTGAGTTCTAAAGCTCATAGGAATGCTTTGATGGAGGTTTTAAGTGGAGTGAACATTCCAAAAGAGACCACAAGTGAAACCTTGACTTCAACGATTGGAAGAATAGTGGAAGCTAACAAGATTTCTTTCCATCATGATGAGTTGCCAAGGGAAGGGGCTGGGCACAACAAAGCGCTTCACATCACACTCAAATGTTGTGATAAGATTGTGACTCGAGTTCTAATTGATGGTGGTTCTGGATGCAACATCTGTATTTTCACCACTCTAAGGGATTTAGGTGTTAATATGGGAGAGATAAGGGAAAGTCGTGTGAAAGCTAGAGCTTTTGATTGTCATTGGAGAGATCTATCCCACATTGCAAGTAGGACCGGCTGAATTCCCCATCTATTTCAAGTAATGAATGTTTCATCCAACTACAACCTGTTGTTGGGAAGGCCATGGGTTCACATGGCGAGAGCGGTTCCTTCCACTCTCCATCAGTGTGTGAAATTAGAGCGGGGTCGCACAAAAGTTATCATCCATGGAGAGCTCAGTCACTCCATTCATTCTGTCAATTCTATCCCAGTTACCAACGAGTTAGACAAAGCCATTTTTCACACGTTGGAAATCATGCAAGATGTAAGGGTCAATTAGGAAGCAGAGCCATATGATACAAAATTGTCAAGTGCAGCAAAAATGGTTGTGTCATAGATGTTGAAGTATGGGTATCAGCCAAATAGTGAACTTGGGCCAAAGTCCAATTGCATAGTTGAGCTAATCCAGCTGAAGCATCAGAGAGGCACCAATGGACTCGGATGTGAGCCTACCTTGGGAAGAGTCCACCATAGGTCAAGCAAGACAATATTTATACCAGAACAAGCTTTGATTCGAGATCAAGTAGGCAATGATGACATCGTAGAAGGAATAGGCAATTTTTTTGTGGCCATGGTTGGAGAAGAGGAAGAGACAAATCTCAACAAATTGACCATTCTTGATGTCGAACCTAGAGAAATCTTGTTGAACTGGACCATTAGCCCGTTCATGTTTTGACCAGAGTCCTGGTAGTGTGTAAAAGTAGTTTTAATTATTAAATATTTGCATGATCAAATTGAGGCCTGAATCATGCCTAATCTTTTGTTGCTTGACTCCTCTAAAAGCTAGAATGCTTTGAAATAAAAATACTTTATTTTTCTTAAAAAATACCTCGTTATTTTAAATATCTATTTATTTTTACTTTCCTTTTGCACTTTTGAGCACTCATATTAGTAAAACTCCTCGTCCAACGGTTATGACATGTAATGAATCCACCGAGCAAGGTGAAAGCGATGAACAACATCATGAAGAATACGATGAATGCATGATGTCTGAAAATCTACCATATGAGATTGAGCAAGTTCAAAGTCATAAAAAACCCAATATGGATGAAACAAAGGTTTTCAACTTAAGAGGTGAGGAAATCGTGAAGGAAACACGAGTCAACATACATTTGGAGGATGAAAAAAAACAAGAGTTAATAGAGTTGCTTAAGCAATATGTTGATGTATTCGCTTGGTCTTATGATGACATGCTAGGATTAAGCAGTGATATTGTATCACACAAATTACCAACTGATCCCACTTGTCTACCTGTTAAACAAAAGACAAGAAAGTTCAAGCCGAATTTGAGTTTAAGGATCAAGGAGGAGGTAACTAAGCAAATTGAGGCAAACGTTGTGAGGTTTACAAATTACCCCACATGGTTAGCTAACATTGTGCCTGTGCCAAAATGGATGGAAAGATCAGAATATATGTGGACTATCGAGATCTCAACATAGCCAGTCCTAAGGATGATTTCCCTCTTCCAAATATTCATATAATCATCGATAATTGTGAAAAACATGAGTTGCAATCATTTGTCGATTGCTTTGCATGATATTACCAAATCCTGATGGATGAAGATGATGCAGAAAAGACAACGTTTATCACTCCATGGGGGGTGTATTGCTATAGAGTAATGCCTTTTGGTCTAAAAATGTCGGTGCAACCTACATGAGGGCCATGACTACCCTTTTTCATGATATGATCCACAAGGAAATTTAAGTGTACGTGGATGATGTTGTTATCAAATCCAAAAGAATTTTAGACCACCTAGATGACCTACAAAAGTTCTTTGAGAGGTTGCGGAAGTATAATCTAAAGTTGAATCCAACAAAGTGTGCATTTGGAGTACCCGCAGGAAAACTATTGGGATTCATCGTTAGTTGGAAAGGTATAGATTTAGATCCATCAAAGATAAATGCAATCCTAGAGCTACCTCCACCCAAGACCAGGAAGGACGTAATGAGTTTCTTGGGAAGACTGAATTACATCAGTCGGTTCTTAGCTCAATCGACATTGATTTGTGAACCCATATTCAAATTACTGAAGAAAGATGCTGCCAAGAAATGGACAGAGGAATGCCAAATGGCTTTCGATAGAATCAAAGAATACTTGTCCAACCCACCAGTATTGGTCCCACCAGAGCCAGAAAAACCTTTGTATTATATCTCTCTTTATAGATAATGCATTCAGATGTGTATTGGGGAAGTATGATGAGACAGGTAGAGGAGAGCAGGCCATTTATTATTTGAGCAAGAAGTTCACACTATATGAGGCAAGATAAACCTTGTTGGAACGAATGTGTTGTGCTTTGTCTTCGATCGTGCAAAAATTTAGACATTACATGTCTGCATACACCACATACTTGAAATCAAGAATGGATCCACTAAAGTACATCTTCAGAAGCCCATGCATACGGGTAAATTGGTGAAGTGGAAAATTTTGTTGAGCTAGTTTGATATTGTGTACGTGACACAGAAGGCCATCAAAGGACAAGCCTTGGCTAATCATCTCGTAGAAAACTCGGTGGACCAGGATTACAAGCCGTTCATGACCTACTTCCCTAATGAAGAGGTTTTGTTTATAGGATAAGACATATCAGAGTCGTATGATGGATGGAGGATGTTCTTTGTTGGAGCATCAAACTCTATTGGAGTTGGAATAGGAGCAGTCTTAATTTTAGAAATAGGTCAATATTACTCCATCTCAGCCAAGATTAGGTTTTATTGTACCAAACAACATGGAAGAATATGAAGCTTGTATTCTTTGACTCAATATAGCCATAGAGATGAACATCAAAGACTCCTAATGAATGGGGATTCCGACTTATTGGTTCATCGGGTGCAAGGATAATGGACCACTAAGAATATCAAGATCCTTCCTTATTTGCATTACATAAAAGAGTTGAGTAGGAGATTCACAAGGATTGAGTTCAAGCATGTCCCTCGAGCTCAAAATGAGTTTGCCAATGATTTGGCAACATTGTCCTCGATGATTCAACATCCAGACAAGAATTACATCGACCCTATCAAGGTAGAGATACATGATCAACATGCATATTTTTTTCATGTAGATGAGGAACTGGATGGAAAGCAATGGTACCACAACATTAAAAGGTTGATAGAAGCACATAAATATCCTGAAAATGCCACAAGGAAGCAAAAATGAACTTTGAGGAGGATGGCTAATCATTTCTACCTTAACGGAGAAATCCTATATAGGAGAACTTCAGATTTAGAACTGCTGAGATATGTCGACGATGCAGAAGCAATAAGGCTTTTGGAAGAAATACATGCAGGAATATGTGGACCCCACATGAATGGGTTCACTTTGGCAAATAAGATTCTAAGAATTAGATATTTTTGGATAACCATGGAGAGAGATAGCATCCAGTATGTGCAAAAGTGTCATCAGTGTCAAGTGCATGGAGATTTTATATGGGTTCCACCGAATGAGCTCAATGTGATGGGTTCCCCTTGGTCATTTGCCGCTTGGGGCATGGATGTTAGCGGACCCATAGAGCCTCCCGCATCAAATGGACATCGTTTCATCCTAGTAGCGATCAATTATTTTACAAAATGGGTGGAAGCTTCGACAAACAAGGCAGTGACTAAGAAAGTAGTGGTAGCCGTTGTTCGCAACAACATAGTTTGTTAGTTTGGAATTCCAGAATCAATCATAATAGATAATGCAAACAATCTCAACAACGATCTTATGAGGGAAACTTGTGAAAGGTTCAAGATTACTCTTAAAAATTCCACAGTTTACCGGCCATAGATGAATGGAGCAGTTAAGGCTGCAAATAAGAATATTAAGAAGATTTTGAGGAAAATCGTAGACAGTCACAGGCAATGGTATGAGAAGCTACCATATGTTTTACTCAATTATCACACCACAATTAGAACATCAACTGGGGTAACTCCTTATTTGTTGGTTTATGGTACGGAAGCAGTAATACCTGCCGAGGTGGAAATACATATCTTTAAGGATTAACCAAGAGATCGGTCTATATAATGTTAAATGGATACGTAGCAGGCATGAACAATTGATGCTCATCGATGAAAAGAGGATGGACACAGTTTTTTATGGTCAACTCTATCTGAACAGAATGACCAAAGCATTCAACAAGAAAGTCAAACTTCAATAGTTCACACCGAGGCAGCTACTATTGAAGAAGATCTTTCCTCACCAAGGAGAAGCAAAAGGGAAATTTGCACCAAATTGGCAAGGACCCTACATGGTTCATAAAGTACTCTCTGGAGGAGAATTAATCTTAGCAGAATGGACGGCAGAGTGAGCACAAAGCCAATCAATTTAGACGCCATCAAGAGATACTACATCTGAAGACCTCAAGATTAGCGCTTATTTTTGGTACTTTTGCATTTCTCATTGTAACAGAACTACGTCTAGACCTGACTTCCCACGGTGGGGTACGTAGGAAACCCACATCTGATCCGGTCTCCCTTAGAAAACCCAAAATCATCATTTCCATGTATTTAGAACTATGCTCGACCTGACTTCCCTCAGTGGGATACGTAGGCAATCCTTGTCGGATTCGTTCCCTTCATATTTTTAACTTTTCTATTATATTGAAGTACACCCTGACCTCATTCCGCTTGGATACGTAGGCAGCCTGAGTTAGGCTCGGTCATTTTCATTTCATATTTTTCACTTTTCGATTGTATTTGAACTACTTCCTGACCTAATTTTTCTTGGATATGTAGGCAGTCTGAGTCAGGCACGGTCATTGCATTTCATATTTTTCAATTCCTATTGTAATCGAACTACGTTATGACCGGATTTCATTTGGATACGTAGGCAGCTTGAATCAATCTTGGTCATTGCATTACATACTTTTAATTCTCCCACTTGTATTCGAACTACGTTATGATCTGATTCCTATTTTGGGGATACATAAACAGCATGAGTCAGGCTCGATCAATGCACTGTATAATTTCCATGTTTTACCCTTAGGAAACACTTTCTCATAGTTAGCGTAACCTCAAAATATGAAGAATCTTAATCGTCATACTGTCTGCAAAAGAGCTAGGGAAGCTTCATCAGAAGAGTAAAAGCTACGAGAAGACTATGTTGGATATAGTCAACAAAATGGAACGCTCGATGGACTTCAAAACATGTCATAATCCAAAAATGTTTGAGAATTACTATATATATATACCTAATATATATTGTCAATCCCCGAGGCTACCCCCTGGGCATAAACACTGGACCTAAGATCACGAGTGACCCCAATCTAACCCTGACGGCACATCATAAGCAAACTGAACATATCTATGAAAAGATAACTGATGTGGAAGCTAAATCGTGAGATAACTGAATGATGGGGGAATACCCAATACTAGTCTAAATATATATAAAATTCTAAGAGTTTAGTGATACTGAACAATCACTCGAAGACTTAAGTTGAATATAATATTATGTCTAAAAAGCCTCTAACTGACTAGAGTTGTTGGGACTTCCCCCAGCTAACTCTAGCAAGACTGAAACTGAAATGAAAGACTAAATTTGAAAACATGTCTATCGTCCTTGAAGAATGAGGACTCACCATTGAAGCTGTTGAATGTTGATCGAGAACCGATCTACGCGTGATCTGAATGTTGAGGACCTGAACCTACATCATAAAAATATGTAGCACAGAGTATGCATCAGTACTTAAAAGGTACTGAGCATGCAAGATAGGATTAAAGCTAAACAAAATATATAAGCTGAACAAAGCATAAATGAGTAATGACATAATCTGAACATGATGAAAATATTGAGATATACGGAAAAGAACTGAACTGAATGCAATGACCAAGTACATAACATGTTGAGACTGAATACTGATATATAACTGAAAAACTGGTCAAATGCACTAGAGTCTGACTGTGGGAGCTACTAGTAACCGACGTAACCACCACGTGAGCTAACTGTGGTGTCTTATGTATACACCCTATCGAAAGGCCCGATATACGCTGCCAGGGGTGTAAAGGCATGACTGGCGTGATCAGTAAAACTAATGCCCACAGATGGACTTAACCTATGGGGACACGTAGTTCTGGGACTATGCGGGTACACTAAAACCCTAGTCCACTCCGTGATATGCCTATTCCTAACTGAATATGTATATCTAACACACATAACTGAAATACTGAAATGCTGAATAACTCAAAATACTGACATGCAAATTTGAGAATGTAACAATTATATACAGATAATGTGACATTCCAAAGCTGAAGCATGTATATGTGTTTAACTGACCTAGCATGTGTAATTCATGAACTAAGAGAATCTACACAACTGGGGTTCTGAGTTTCATGCAAAGAACTAAGCAACGATTCCACCAAAACATGATAATCTAATTAGGAATACTCTAACAACTAAATCACAACTACTATCTCAGGTTTTAGAAACCCTAGGTCTAAGCAAGATATAGGAATCAAGAATCCGATTGAATTCTAGGGATCTAATGGGTGCAAGGAACCTACTAGTGAAATTCCACATACGTGTTGATGAATTTCACGGAGAAATCTTTCGATATCGCGGCTGGAACTTAAGAAAACATGTTGCGTTCTTGGAGGGGTTTGAGTTGCCTCTTTCTCCTCTTTTTTGCCCTAAGTTTGGATAATTTTTGGTGAATAAAGGTTCTATGTATGTCTGACTAAGTTATTAGGCTTAAACTAAGCAAAACGACAAAGTTTAAGTCCCCAATGCATAGGGGAAAGGACCCAAACGACCCTGACTTAAATCTAACGAAGCCCATCCACGGAGGGAACGACGGTCAGTCGTTTGGACTACCGACTGTCGTTTGGTTCGTCGTTCATGATCTTCACGATAAGGCTTCACTAAAACGAGTATAAATTTTTATTCAGAGATGGAATTTTAGCAAACTCAGTGGCGTTGGAAAGAGGATTCAATTATCTTTAATTTGATAGGTCATGGGCTACCAAATTCATTTTGTGCTAAAAGATATGACTATTTGAAGTTGACCCAACAACTAATTCCCTTCAATTGTTTTCTGACCCTCACCTACAATCCGTAGGTCCAACCACAGACCGTCCTGGTCATCCGTGGGTGTGGGTCAGATACCATAAAAATTTGGTGCCCAATGACGAACCCCACTTATGGACCGTGTGTCAGATCACGGATCGTCGGTGGCTTCCGTGGTTCTTGCACCAGGTCCTGGAAAGATGCATTTTTTTCTATTTTCTCAAATCCGAGATGTTACATATACGTAATATACTTATTTACTAAAAACAAGCTATTTCTTTTCAAAGAGATTTTCTACTCTTCCACCTACCAAGTCTCTAGGTTAAGAAACTATGTGCGAGTTAAGAAGGTGCAGAAGGATTCCAGTGAAAAGGCTTCAGTCCGCAAGTCAATACAAATCAACATTCCCTCCCAAACTAAAAAATTCCTTTGAGTGTAGGAACACAAGAACCAAGAAAGACAACATCAAGTCTCGGGGCATGGCCGAAGACTCCATTCGACTTCTTGCAATCATGAGTCAAACTACTCTTTCCCTACTTTATTTCTTGGAAGTACTTCAACTTGTATCTTATATCTAAGAATATTTCATTTAAATCTATGCAGGTACGTTCAAGATCCAAATCAAATACGGAAGAAAAGAGGGCCCTAAAAGAGGATAGTTAGCTTTCTATCAAAATAACTCCACCAACTGGAGCTTGCAATCTAACCTTATCAACAACTCCGCCAATCGGAGACCACCGTGTAACAACGTCAAACTCCACAAGTCTGGGGTTGTACATAGAAAATGTCACTCAAACTCCGCCGATCGGAGGCTGTACATAGAAAACATCAGCAAAACTCCACCAATTCGAGATTGTACATAGCAAACATCATCAAACTCTGCCAACCAGACGTTGCACATAGAAAACGTTGATAAAATTTCGCCAATCGGAGCCTGTATATAAGAAAAAGAAGCAACACTGCACCAATCGGAGACTACATCATGGTGACATCACTGAAGCTCCACCAACCGGGGGCATGCACGCATAGCGACGCTGTCATACGCCAATAATTAAATGTTACATTACAAGCTTTACACAACCAGATGCAGGCTTTTACATTATAACGACCCTGCCAGGCGGAGGTCTACATTACAAGCTTTACACAACCTCATACAGGCTTTTATATTACAACAGCCCCGCTAGTCGGAGACTTTACATTACAAGCTTTACATAGTCAGATGCATGCTTTTATATTACAACAGGCCCACCAGTCGGAGGCCTCTACATTACAAGCTACTTTACCTACATCACATTCACAACACAAAAAGAAACATCAACAATCGTTTGAACATCTACACTCTACTCTTTTCATTACTCTTTCAATTTATAATATTTTGAACCGCAACAAGTAATTTTCACCCTTTTACATGTTTTGCAGGACAACACAATACGACGAGGAACCCTCTCTAAGCAGTAAACTAGGGCAAGTTAGTTGAACGTCAAGCATCACTAGCTACGTCAAGGATTCACCTTCAAAACTCAACTCGACTCGATTTTCAAAAGTTCAACTTCAAATTTCACTTATGACTCTTTCATGTCTCAGTTCATTATAACTCGACACTAGGGCAAAAAAAATTCCGAAAATGCATCTCTCTACCATAGGTCTTCACTAGAAATTGCTACATTGTACTTCTCGTTCAAGTTACTTAAGGACTATATCATGTCCCTCTATTCTTGCTAATCTCTTCGTACCTCACCTCCCAAAAATTTCAGTATTACCATAATTTGATATTGGGGCAAATTTTAATCAAAATTTGCTATGTTCCTACACTCTCGAACTACATATGGCCTGATTTCTCATGAAACCTAAGATATGTAGGCAACTTAGAAGCCAGAGTTTGGCCATAACTTTACAAACATTTCTTGTCAAGTTGTTGCTCAAAGTATATTCTGGTGGTTGCCCAAAATTGGATTGTGTCAATATTTCTTTGTCCACGTCTTCTTAACTCTCCTTCATGGATAAAGAAAGGGGCAAGCAGTTGAAACCCAATTTTAGCTCTCCATATTTAATTAATTAAGCTTCAATAATAATAACATTAATAAAATATATATATATATATATATATATATGTATACATATGATGAGCTTTTGCAAGAAATGATAATAAAACATATATGTTACTAAATTTTGTAGGAATACGAAAAAAAAATTAAGTATAGTTATTTTTATTCTTATTCGATAAATTTACTTCATAAATATTATTTCTTATAAAAATTTAATTTATTATAATTATTACTTAATTTTCCATTTTTTTAATAAAAAAAACTTACGTCAAATAAATGTCGTTCTTAATAATTGAATCGATTTTTGTTTAATTATAATTTCTATTGTTGCAAGTAAACATTTTTCGTACATCATTCAAAATTAGGAAGCTTAATTAATTAATGAGTTACTAATTCAAACTATTTTAATTTTCAAAGAGTGACTAATTTTATCAAATAAGTTAATCTTGCAAAATAATTATTTTTAATTTAATAAATTATGGCTATTTAATAAAGAAAGTGCTTATAATTTCAATGGATTTAATTTGGAGTAAAACTTGGCAATCCATGTCTCCTTAAATCGGTCAATCCGCGTATGCCATGTAGGTGAGCACATGGATTGTGCTTCTTTAGCTTCAATCTCGGTCCTACAATCTAATCTAACGGCTTTAATTAATTCATCCTTTTACCATTATTAATATATATATATATATATATATATATATAATTATTTTTAAACCCTTTATTTTTATTAACCGTCCGATCAAACGATCAGACGACCAAAATTAAACCAAGACTTTTCAATCTTTCCGAAATTAGTACCCTCCACACCACTCTATACTCTTCTTTTTCCACAAGTCACTATCTTTCATCTTCCTTTCCAGAAAAAGACGCCTCAAATTTCCTCCCTTCCCAGACGCGTCTCTACTCTCCTATCAAACTTCCTTCTTCCCCATGGCCACCACACTCTCCTCTCCCATCATCTCTGCCAAGGACAGCCACGAACCACCAGATAATGTTAATTTCCAGTCGTCTCCAACCCTTTTCCTCGATCAATCTCTCACCTCCTTCAAATCAATCTGAAAAAGTAGGATTTTTTTGAAAGATTTTTTCTTCTTCTTCATCATTGTTCTTCTGAGATTTTTGCTTTTCAAGAATTCAAATTTTGAATTCTTAAGCCCAAATTTGGCTATAAAAGGATCCATGTGGTTCTCATCCAAGGACATCCAACAACGAACAAAACAAAGATCCAACAAAAATCCAGCAATCGGGAGAATCGAGCAAGACATAGGAAAAGATTAGGCAAAAAATTGAGAAAATATATCCTGCAACAATCGAAAAAAGATCCAAGAATCGATCGTGAGTGTCACGACCCAACCCACCGGGCCGTGCGGGTTCCTACTCAAACACCTAAGAAGGAGAACCCTCAATTCCTAAACAGTTAAAGACATGCGGAAGATTAAGAAAAGTGGCGATAAATTAACATTCATGAGATTTTTACAAAATAAAGAGTTTTTCAACGATTCAAGTTAATACATGTAAAGTAATTAACATCCCCATGGATCTAGTCTAAACAAGTACAAGAGCTTCTAATATTACATAGTAATAACCAAATAACAAATGACGCAGCTCCCACCACATGAAAGGAAAAATAGGAGCTGTTAGAGATTGCATTCTCCTTCACCTATGACACATCACTAACCCTACAACCAGACTATGCACAAAAGGGCATAGCAAGAATAGTATCACTACAAACTACACGTGCTGGTAGGCATCATCGGTCAACCCGATACTCACCACATAATATAAGAAAATCAACTAGTAGGAAACATGCAGTAAGACTGTTCACTCCTCCACTTTCATATCCTCATCATTCCCAAATACATTTAGCATATACTACTACTCTTGGCTCTAACCCATTACTCACTCTGTCCTTAATCATAACTAAACCATTCTACCTCTTGGAGGAGATTCCGGATGTAACCACTACCAACCCGGCCAACCACTCACAACATACCCTTACTTATTCCCCTCACCATTCAACCCTTGACTCTATCGTACATACTATCAAGGCTTATTAACCGTCCCCATACAAATCCCCAACCAGAGTAGTACCTAACTACATAACACTCACAACATATCACCACCCCAATTCTCAACGACGAGAACACAGACCACCTCTCTAAGCAACACTTAGTTACACCTGGACCCTCGGACTCCACTTACCATATCATATTCCGATTTGAGCCTGGCCATTCGTTGTTCATTCGATAACGAGATATATAACAAGTAAGCACATCACCTTAATACAGTTATACAGAATTATGGTTCAGCCAAAAATTTCAGAAGCAATGTACAACTCCACATTCTCAATAACAAGTAGATGTGACAAATCAATGGCCCTCTCATGGAACCCATACCCAAACTGTTAGTGTGCTGGAATGTGACATCCGATCCCAATTAGTGTGCCGAAATGTGACACCTGATCCAATATATGTGTCAGAATGTGACACCCGATCCAATGAATGTGTCGGAACGTGACACCCGATCCAATGTATGCGTCGGAACGTGACACTCAATCCCATCAACACAACCACAAACACATTCACACTCATAATGTACATACTCATAATCATACAATCAAGTGTTTAATCATGGCATACATTTTCTCATTCATACTAATTTCATTGGGTTTGATCATCAGTGTTTCATTCACATACATACACGCATTACAATGAAGCAATTACCAACATACATTTCACAAACATGATATCGTACCATTACCTACATCTAGTTCATAGGACAGAACTTCCCTTATAGTGCACATATCACGCAACTATTAGGCATAAGGTACAACCATCCTCTTTTTACGTGCACAATATCCTACGCATGAATTCTACCATCAATTATCAACATACTATACAGTGAACACATATTGAAGTATACTCAATTAGATAAACCTACCCTAACTGGACACCAAGCAGCTGCAAGGGATTATGGCTCCAATTCTTGCTTCTTGACCTCGTGATGGTGGATTTGACCAAGATTTTACAATCTATCGACATTCTTACGCTAGAAATCTCCTTCTCCTTCCTTCCCAATCCTAGAGTAGTCTTTTGAGGGTTTCTAGGCTGATCCTCACCTCTTTTTGGTATTTTTGGAAAAAGGAGAAAATAGTGTTTCACGTCATTTAAGTTTTGCCCCGTCCTTCCGACTCTTGCGCTCCTTGTCCCGCTGGAGCGTCTCCGCCGTAGCGGCATTTATCCCTCTCTGGAGGGAGGAGGGCCCATTCTTTCTCCTGACATTTTTACTTTCCTAAATAACGATAGTTCGGGTCATTACAATAAATACGAATTTACCCCTCGTTCATCCCCGAATTACTAGCAAAAGGATAAGCATGAGTGCCTCTCAGAGTACTTCTAAACTATCGGATCGGCCCGTTACGGATGAATGAAGGATCGGTTTTCAATTTTTAAGTATGAAGGGTTATATACTCAAGGGACGATTAGGGAAAAGAGGCAACACGCGAAGAAAATAAATGTGGCCCACTGAATAGTCTGACCCCCAGAGCGGCAGTTTTCCCGCTGAGGCGAGGCCACTGTGGTGAGGAACCCCCCGCTGTAGCAGGAGATCGGAGACAGTAAAGGGGGGAAAGGGGAATGGTTTCCCCATGTCCTCTCTTTCTCATTCAAAAGTTCTCAAAACCCTCTCAATCATTTCGCTTTGAACATCGATTTCAAGGTAATATTCTTGTTCCTTACGTTATTTATTTCGTTACTTACTTAACTGTGATTACATTACGTTAAACAATTGATTAGAAAGGCCTTAGGGTTTTTTTCAAAAATTGTGAAAATAGGTTGCTTGATTTTCTAGGAAAATGTAGCATGGAAACTCCCCTTAGGTTCACAACGTCCGTACAACATTCTGAGCATAAGGATTTTGCAAAAATATGGTTGAAACAATGCCAAAACGGGTGGGGAAGTTGAAAAGTTTTGTGATAAAAACCTAGATTTGGACATCATTTAGGGGTTATTTTGTTAAGATAATTGCATATTTAGGTACTAGGGTACTTTATAGACTCTGATCCGCTGAAATTCTGTGAAAACGAGGTTTTTGGGATGAAGGGGCGCCATGATCGCGCATGAGGTTCATCCCAGATGAAGGCTGCTCCGGCGCCCTTCATCCCGCTGTGGCTACCTTCTTCATCACGCTGTGGTGGGATTCGGGTTGTTGTGGAGGGATTCAGTAGGGCAGTAGCCCTTTCCCACTTTCATTACAAATCCTTCCGTTTTCCTTAGCCAAATGTTTACTAAGTCCATGGAGTCCTAACGTGTACCTTCATAATTTTTTGCAGGCTTGACTACTATGGACGGTATTAACAAGGACAATCTACCTTTAATCTGGTTTCCCGATGCAGCAAGTCGGGAGAGGCACCATGACCACTGGAATACCAAATTCCTATGCAAGAGGGGTTTTTACTTGCTGAACCTAGAAGAGAGCGCCTGCCTTTTACGCCCGGCTGATGGAGTTCGGATGGGCTCCACGGACAGAGGCTCCCCCTACTGCACACTCCACATGGGTGAGGAGGTTCTATGCCTTGATACCTATCGTCTGCTGGTATGACCCTCACCCTACTATCCGCATCCGAGGAGTTAACATCCCCCTGAACGCTCCATTCATTAATGATGTGCTCGAGGTGCCAGAGGTTCCCAACACAGAGTACGAGTCCAAGCTGAGAGAGATGGATCTGGGCTGGCTGAAGGACACACTAGTTGAGGCTAAGGCTGGGCACCGGACCAGACCGGAATGCATCGATATCAGACCGAAACAGGACGGGTTGACCGGTACTGGGATGAACAGAACCGGAATTACTGGGATGAACAGAACTGGAATTACCGGGATGGATAGTAGGTTCCGTCCCGTCCCACTATATACCCGGATGGAACCGAATTGGATCGGAATAGAACCAGAACAGACTGGAACGGACCGGAATGAAAATAGGATAAACAGGATGACACATATAGCTATTTCAAAAAATAATGATTTTTTGTAGTTATTTTGATTTTTTTGAATTACGAAAATATGAATGTTTATTTATTTTTCTAAGTTTAAATTAATTGTTTTGAAATTTATATTGTAATTTTACTTAAGTTTATTTTAACGATATTTTTTATAATTTTTACTTTTAAAATTTGCAAGTTTAAGTTTAATAAAGTTTTTTTTTTAATATTTTTGCGCTTAAGTTTTCAAGATTTGAAATTTTGAATCTTTTGAAGTTTATAAGTTATTACTTATTAATATGTTATAAGTTATATGTCACGACCCAAGCCTAGGGCCTAGACGTGACATGGCGAATGAGGAACCCGAAGGAACCCCAAACAAGCCTCTCAAACTTGTCATCACACTTCATCGGTCGCGGAAGTACATTCAACATTAATTAACGGGAAATAGGGACTAAGGG
>JAJOOO010080391.1:0-14210 GCA_029582685.1 Solanum piurae
CCAAGTACTAACGCATATTTTGCCTACATGATGTCACCATGTAGGGACCGGAGCTACTCTTGATCCTCCTCTCCATTCACGTGGCTAGTACGGTGCTTATCCGAGTTGTTGGTGAGTCCTCAATGATTCGAGGGCTATGTTATGTTTCATACTCCTATGTTTTGAGACTTTAGCTTGCAATTGTATTTTGACTATGAGGGGAGCCTGTAGTATGTCATGGCCCCGTCCTATCTATGTATGTAGAGGTGTGCGTTGGACAAGTATTTTGTAAATGAGCTTGGCTCTTGTTCTATGATGTCATTTTGAAATGGTTTGCCCTTAGTCCCTATTTCCCGTTAATTAATGTTGAATGTACTTCCGCGACCGATGAAGTGTGATGACAAGTTTGAGAGGCTTGTTCGGGGTTCCTTCGGGTTCCTCATTCGCCATGTCATGTCTAGGCCCTAGGCTTGGGTCGTGACACAATCCATTCATACAGTAGTATATTACTTAAAGTTAAGTCGTTACAACATCCAATTGATGCACCTAATATCAAAATTATGGTCATGACGTATGCTCATTCATAACAGACACATTTACATCTATGCTCAGTTCACAGAATCAGGGTAAAGACTTTAGCCCATTGATCTCCATCTTACTCCATAAAGTTATGGATATTAGCCTCATGATCATATAAGCACTCGTATCTCACAGTATTCTTAGTTTTGTGAATTCATAATTTACTCTCAATGGCTAGAAACATAATGTTATGTCATACATATTCTGACATCAGATTTCTCGAATGAATCATACTTATTATGTTATTCCTTAAGCTCTTTTTGTAATCCTTTTCAATTTTGATAGCGATGTTGTCGATAGTAGTTGATTAATGATAGAAGAAGAAGGTTTTTGTTTCTTATGGTAGTGGTGGTGGTCTTATTCCATCTGAAGTTATAAGGTGATGGAGGAATAGGATGGTGTTTTACTATTAGTCATGCTTAAGTGAGAGAAATTAGTAGGTTCCTGGTATTAATGTGTGAAATTCCAGTTGGAAGAGATGATGAGAGAATGAGAAATTCTTAGAAGGATTTGTTAGTAGGAGTCCATGAAGTTGTTATAGTACTAGACTTGAAAGTTTTGTTGTTAACATGTGGACAAATACATGATGCATTAGGTGTTTCTTGATATAGATTAAAGGTTGGTTGAAGGGAGCTATAAAGACAACTATTCTTTGGTTGAGATTCCCTATAGAGGTATAGAACCTGAATCTTGTGGTTTAGATAAGTATAAACATCTCATGTTTAACAGCTTGTGATTTAGAGATTAGCCTTGAACATGGTAAGAGAAGACAATTATTTTAGACCTTGGTAAGAGTAGTCATAAATCCTTGTAGGAGTTATGAGTTGAAGCTAATGAGGTGCGTATCCATAATGAAGGGTATAGTTTAGAGGTGTTGCTAGGCTTAAAACCTAGAAGTTGTATTATTTAAGGCATAATAGTCTTATTCTTACTTCTGTGCCCAGATTCCCTTTATTCATGTAAGATAACTTCATGTAGAGTGTGACTATGTTCAAAACAATATCATTCTTGACTTATGTGCTACAAAGGGTTCTAAAACTTCTAGGGGTCGTTTGGTAGAGTGTATTAAAATAATTCTTAATAGAGTGTATTAGTAATACTTGCATAAGCAATGCATATATAAGTTATGCCTGTATTAGTTATACATAGATTATTTTTATGCATTGTTTGGTTTGACGAATAAAAATATAGCATGCATTGCATAAATATAATAATATACAAAGATACCATCCACTATTATGGTAGAAAAGGTGTACAAAAAGGTTTTGAGGGGCAATTGGGTCTTTAATCATGCTAATGCATGCATTAAAACCATTGCATTGCTAACACGTAGAATTGCATGACATTAGCAATACACACCTTAATACACAATAGAGTGTATAACTAATGAAAGCATTAGTTATACATAGGTTGAAAAAGAGTACCAAACGAGGTACTAGTAATACACAAGGCTAATGCATGCATTATTTTTCCTAATATACTCTACCAAATGATCCCTTAGTATGAATCAGTTGTGCTTATATTAGTAGGCAAGTTCATAAGTCAGAAAGATAGTAAGATAAATTCCTTTAAATTCTCTTTCCAGCCGTCATACGAGGACGAGTGATCTTAAGTGGGAGATGTTGTAACATCCCAAAATTTTCAAAGTAAAGACTCAAACATTCTCCATTTGTGAACAATATTTAACCGGTGATTCTAATTTACTTAGGTGTTAAGATCACTAGATGCAACACGTAGGACTACGAAAAGAGCTAAAGAGAGGTTCGTACAAGTAACCCATCAAACTTTTTTCATTTTGAATCTACTTCAAACGATCATATCTTTTAGCAGATATAGAATTAGGTGGTACATAACCTATCAAATTGAAGATCTTTGAGTCCTCTTTCAAACGCCGCAAAGTTTGCTTAATTTCGAGCTAGGAGTAAAAAGTTATGCCTATTTGAGTGAAGCCTCTCCATTTAAGGCATCTCATTTGTTATTAGAAGGGTAGCGTGGTCTTTTCCTTTTTATAGTAAACCTAGCCACATTTTCATCACCCAATTAAGGGCATAATCAAATTCTAAACCACCTTTTCACAGTCCGAAACACTTTAAAAAATTTGAGCGAGGTTCCAAGAGGAGAAAAAGTAGGTTTTTAAGCGTTCTTGAAGATTTGTTGATTACGCCAAGAACAATGTTCTTTCAAGTTTTGTAAGGCTTCTCACAGTATTGGACTTGTTTGTCCTCACGCCCTACATCTCAATTTAGTGAAGAAATTGTTATATCTGAAAGATTCCTTCGTAGTTCTTGGTTTTTAGTTCAATTCTGAAACAATGAAGGTACTAATTTTTTTGGGTTGTGAATCTTTGGTAAAAGTTCTATTTTTAAAGAGATTGTATGAATTTTGTCATGTAATCATGTTGGGTTTGAGAATCAAGTATGGCTTTGAAAATTCATCGGGTTGCTGGGAAATGGCTTGGAGAAGTGCTCCATGTTAGCAACAAGGCAGAACATCAGTAATTTTGGTCCTGGTGCGACACGCCAGCAATACGCTAAGGTCTAACTTCTGAAGTTTAGGCCCTGGGGTGACGCGTCAGCAGTACGCCAAGGATTTCTGGGCCAATCTTTCCTTGTTTCATCCGGAACGTGTTCCTTTAAGTTGTAGCTACTTTTTATTTCCCTTTGTTAGCTCCTATTTTCTCCATTTACCTTTGAGAATTCCTACATATCGTAATCACATGTCATAATGTGCGTTCAACACTAAAGTGAGTTTAAGAGGAAAGTTCAAGAGCTTTTATTGAGTTGATTTTGAGTTCTTGAGTTCCTATTCTTTTTGAAATTCTATTCCTCATTATTGAATTGCTATATGTTATGCATTGACATTCTTTAGTTTATTTGTTCATCTCTATATTTTAGCATGAACTCTATGAATTGAGTATTCTTGATATGAGTGGTATCGTTGAGTTCAGAGTTCTTGAGTTCTGAGTATTAAGTTTTCTTTATTGCTATTGAGATCTTTTAGTTGATTCTTTCATGTCTATATTTTAGCATGAACCCTATTTTGAGTTATAAATTTTGAGAATCTTTTAAACCAACAATTGTGTTTTAAACTAAAGTTTGCCCATGTAAAGAGGAGTTTGAGAAAGAGAATAAGGGAACTAAGTATTTCCCAAATGTTTTATTTTTACATGAAGAAAGAGAGTATTATTTTTAGAAAAGAGAATCTTTGATTTCTAAACGAGAT
The DNA here is from genome assembly GCA_029582685.1 of Solanum piurae. Taxonomy (NCBI): domain Eukaryota; kingdom Viridiplantae; phylum Streptophyta; class Magnoliopsida; order Solanales; family Solanaceae; genus Solanum; species Solanum piurae. Next base: position 3,781 of record JAJOOO010080391.1, read on the forward strand.
TATGATTTCAAAGATATTTCAGAGCAGTTACCTCTTTTAAAAGTATAGTTTCAGCATTTATCTCATACTAGAGAAATAATATATTTTATACAATTGAGCATGAGTGTATATATTAGTGGGAGTAGTACTGAGCACCGATATGGGGATGCATTAAGAAAAAGTGAAATTCTTATAAACCATGTATGCCAACATGGGTAAAGGATCATAGTTTTTAGATGACTCCTTATTGCTTTGGAGCATAGCTTAGTGAATCCACTTAGTTGATAAGTTCAATACGGCTTCAAGGTATAGGACAGATCCGGCAGTGTGGGCGAGACGTTGTATCATCAATTAGCTCATATTGATTGTTGTCGGTTAGAGATTTTCCCATTAGAGTTAATGTGTAACTTTTATTTATCACCTATTATGTTGAATTTAAGAGATGAGTAAGTGTTTTTGTAAAGTTTAAATGATTTTATTTCTTTAGTCCTTTACATTCAGTTGTGTCCATGTTTTACCTATTGCATGCCTTTTATTCACTTATTTTTGCTTCGGCTATATTACATACTCGTACATTAAAATGTACTAATGTCATTCAATTGAAAATACAGGTGTTCAGGATCATCGACGCGCGCTTCGTTGAGATCACTCTACACTCCAGTATGCTTTTTATGAGTGTAAACCGTCGGCCTTGGAAAGAGATAAATTTAGAAAGAACTAAATTAGAAAAACTAATTTTACATTTGTGCAAGTTATATTTCAATTCTGAGTTTTGGGTCAACTTCAAAAAACCATAATATTCATGACAAGATGAGTTAGGTGGCCCATGAGATATCAAAAGAAAAACATTTAAGTCCTCTTTCCAACTCCACTGAGTTTTCTATATTCTGAATTCGAATGAGGAAGATATGCTCATTTGAATTCTATCTATCCAATTAAGGAAATTCATCCTAATTAAGGAGGAGTATTTTGGTCTTTCCCTTACACTACTAAGTTTGCACGTTTTGGCTACCCCAAATAGGAGTCTAAACTATTTTAGATCAGTTTCAGAATTCCTACACACTCTTAGGGTTTTAGAGAGAAGTGAAAGAGGAGAAAAAGAAGATGTTCAAACATTCGTTCAAGATTGTTGCAATCATTGCGGAGTTTTGCAAAGGGTTTGATCCTTATGAGGTATGTAAATTCTCATAGTTTTGGGTTCAGTCATCCACACGACAATCATATGATTTTTATTTGTAATTTCATTTTTGAGATTGAATGATTTGTGTTCTTGAGGTTTTGTGCTTCTTTTTTTCATATTGAAGTTCTTGTTAAGTTCTTGAGGTGAGAATTTTGAATGAGTGTTGATCTTGGTGGTTTTTGGTGTGGTTTTCATTGTGTTTGTTTTAGGTTTAAGAATCCAAAAGAAAATGAGGGAAATCGTTCTATTCTAGATGAGTTAGGGCATGAGATTGAACAAGAAAATTCATTAAATTATGGGCACGGGCTTGGGGCGGCATGCCACTATAGCGCCAGAACTACTGCCTAGTAGTTTTGGGTCTGACGCGGTGCGCCACTCAGTGCACCCCAAACACTGTGCAATAGGTTAGGGGTTGGCGCCTCGCTCCACACAGTGCACCAGGGTTACTAGGTCCCCTATTCTTCAGACCTTCTTTCTGTGTGTGTTCCCTCGAATTGTACCTATGTTCTCTACTTGATATCCACACTTAATATCTTCATTTATCCTTGAGAGATCTTGCATATCTAAGTCATAACTCTTGAATTAATGATTCGAATTCAAGGTAGAGTTAAGATTAAAGTTTGAGGAAACTATTTCCATCATTCTGAGAATCTTCCACAATCTTTTAAATCTTGTATTAAGACTTGAGTGCTTGAGTATGAGGATGAGTGTAACGACCCAAGCTTACACCCCGGATGTCACACGGCATACAAGACTCTGAAGAGCCTCATTCAATCCTCTTAGCATTCATTACATTCGATATATATAGATAGTGCAGAATTTAAAACTCATTTAAATCTAAACAATCAAATTTCATTTAAAAACACAGCGGAAATCTACTAGTCTCACATGGTCATCTAAACAATATCTTGAAAACTAAAGTAGGGTCACGACCCTTTACAATCGAAAAGTCTAACAATAGTCTTTTACACGAAATAAAATGAAACATCTAAACACTTGTCCTCGATCTATGAGGACATACCACTTAGCCTTGGAGGAATATCAATCCAATCCCTTGAACTAGAGAGAAGCAACTCACTTGCCGGAACCTACACTTGTAGTAAAATAAGAGAAATATGGGTTAGCTCACAAAAATGTACTAAGTATGATGACCATGCAAAATCATGATTTAAAACGGACATTTTGGTTGGAAACCATGCATTATGCTACTTCTTAGAAATATCATGTACATTAGTATAAGAGACATCAAATACAAGTATAATCATCATACAAATCATAACATTACATTTGAACATAATCACCATGTAAACCAATACCTTCACATTATGCCTTCACCTCAAGTATCCCTCATGCTACACCTTGTGCAATGTATGAATTGCATCCCATACCACCATCCACACTAAAGTACCACATTAAGGTCACCAAAAGTGAACTTACCATTCATCCTTTCCATCTTTACACAATACGCATAAATAAGAAACATAAACATTTCATAAGACATGACAATGAAGTAACTCATGATACAATCAAAGTATATCATGAATCTTTACATTTGAGCATATAAGTGTAAACATTCTTAATGAGCTTCATTAAGAGCACTTTCATTCATTTGTCATTAAGACATTAGAGAACTCACTATGATCCTCTCAAAGCCTACTCATGCAATAGTGGATGGCATCATATACTACCACCCACACTTCATAGAACGTCTCAAGAAACCATAATGCACATCTCACATGATGGGAATAAGCATTAACCGACATAGACCATGAGAGCCAACCATGGAATCCGGTGTCGTATGTCCCCACACCGTAAAAAGGTGGTCTACTTGCCTAAGGTAGGACCGGTAACATTTTAGCTTGGATGGAATCCACTAGATAATATCCTATGTGGGCACATAGTTATTGGATATGAAGATGTTCATTGGAACCCTAGCCTAACATTGGAGAGTTTTTATCTCACCATATCCACTCGGTGCTTAGCCTCCATTCCCATAGGGTAGTTCATTCACATTATATTGTTGTACTTGAGAGGAATCACAGTGGCCTATCGACCCAAGATACATCATTACACATGAAAGGAATTCCATAAGCCTATCGATTCATGGTACATTAAGGATAGCTCATTGAATCCTTAAGAAGTGCCATAAACATTGGGTCTACCGAGACAAGGTTCATAATTTCACACATGAAAAGGCCACCAACATTGGGTCTACCAATTCAAGGTTTATCATCACATTAGTTTCTAAACTCATCATGAAGGGCTACCAACACTAGGTCTACCGGTTCAAGACATAGCCTAGAATACTTCATCAGCCATTTATGAAAGGAATGCCATAAGCCTATCGATTCATATTCATCAAGTAAGGACACATTCATAAATACAAGAAAAGGATTCCTTAGCCTACCCATTCAAGATACATCAACCCACATTACTTTCATTTAAACAAAAATATGATGCCTAAGCCTACAAATTCAAGATACACCACGCCATAGAAACCTTCACATTCTATCATCATCATTCATGAGTGTCAAATTGAGAATTATCCTTTCAATAATAACAAAATTACATTCAAAACATGATCACATTAACTTCATTAGATTCACAATCATATTCAAGACATCATGATAATAACTCAACTCATCATACTATGCCCTTCATGGTCATGAATCTCAAATCACCAACAAACCAACAATTTACTATAATTAAGGCATGGATAATGATACAATTCAATATACCCAAGAAATTTAGACATATTCCATTCATAAGCTTTCATCATCAACAAACCCACAATTTAGGAATTGAAGGAACTCATGGGTTCATAGATTTTTTTTCATCATAAATCATGAATTAAACACTAATACAATCATATTTTGTCATAAATAACCATTTGAAAACGTTTGATGAAGGAACCCATGAGTTAGAGTAAAACCCTCAGGTTTGAGAAACTTGAAAACTTTGAAAACTACATTTGAATGGACTCTAGGGGTGAAAGCTACCCCTAGATGAAGGATCACCATACCTTGCTTGTGATTTCCCAAGAAATTTGAAGAAGTAACGTCTTGAATCCACAACCCTTGCTCCCACTTCTACTTCATCTTATTCTTTGGGAACTTCTAGAGATAATTTTTTAAAGGAGGAACTCTTTGATTTGATTTCAGGAAATAAGGAGTAAATGACTTGTTTTAGGACTTAAAACTATATATACTAGTGATATAAAACAATTAAAAACAACCCCACACATTAATTAATTAAAACAAAATTACACAAAAGCCCTCAACTTAGGCAGCCTCGTCAGGGACCACACCCACTTTGACGGGTCGTGAGGGGCACCCAGCTCGTGGTGGTGCCCGTGGTCCTTTGACCAGTGTGCCTCCCCACCTTTCCAAGCCCTAAAGGGCCTAAGGTAAGACCACAATACCTCCCACGATCTGTGGTAAAGACCAGGAGTCGTGGTGATGGTCGTTGTCATATAGGCAGTAGCTTGGCCAAGTTTCCTTGCCTTCCCTTGAACCTAAGTGATCTTCATGACCACTTGTACAGACCGTCTAGGTCACCATGGCTCGTGGTGGTGCCCGTGGTATTTGAGGCAGTAGCTTCCTCATCAATACAAAACCCTCATCAATACTAAGGCAATCCCATGAGCCTTTCCATGGCCCGTGGTCATAACCACGAGCCGTGACATGGCTCGTGAAGGAGAGCCTTGGCTCGGCACCATTTTATGGCACACTTCCTAGCCAGCCACGGGTGGCACCATGACTCGTGGTGGCCACCACGGGTCGTGAAGACCCTCGTGGTCAGGGTAGGTAGTGGCTAGGCCTAGTTTTTAGGCAGCCTTGGCCCCTCACCATGGTCTACACCCAAAACCTTTAGCCCTTGCCCTTAACTCTTGACGTTAACCCTCACGTTTAGGCTCTAGTTCAACCTACCATTTTTTGAGTCGTTACAATGAGAAGAGTTGAGTTCATGTTTTCAAAATGAATATAAGGGAAATACATATTCCCAAGTGTAAATTTTTTCACATTTAAAACGTGAGGAAATCTTGATTTCCAAATGAGATTATGAGGAGTTTTGACCACTATCTCTTTTAAGAGAATCTTTTGAGTAATAATCTCAAAGTTGAGGATGGGAAAATGTTTTTAAACATATGAGCATGAATTATATTATTGGGAGTAGTATTGAGCACCTATATTGGGATGCGTTGAGACAACTCAAAGTCCTCATAAACCATCTATGCCAACAAGGGTGAAGGGTCATACTCTTTAGATGATTCCTTATTGCTTTTAACAATAGCTTAGTGGATCCACTTAGTTAAGGATGTACTATACTTCGGCAAGGTATAGGATAGTTCAAGCAGCGTGGGCGAGATGTTGTATCATCACATAACTTATAGTGATGATTGTCCGTTAAAGAATCTCCCAAATAAGAGTAAAAGAGTATTATTGTATTTTTAAATACATTGAGTTATTATGTACTGTTTTACAAATGCTTTCTTTATAATGCATCTTTATTGTTGCTTTTATATTTAACTGAGTTAAGTATTTTTTAGTATCATTGGGTTGAGTTGAAATGAGGGGAGTATGTTCTTCCTTTTTATCAATTCAAGCTTATGTATGTGCTTTAGAGTTCCCCTTTCATGCTCTTACATTTCATGTACTGACGCCATTTGGCCAGCATCTTTCATGATTCAGATACAGGTAACCAAGATCATTAATAGGTGCTTCATTGACACAACTTGCAGTTCGAGTTAGCATTGATGAGCCTCCTTGCTTCCAGAAGGTTCAAAATATTCATCTCAGTTTTGTAAGGAAGGTGTGGGTCTTGTCCCGACTTCAATCATAGTATTGTTAGTGGCTTCATAGACAGTAATGTTTTGAGGAGTCCTTTCATTTCCATGGTTAAATGTTTAAGACTTGAGTTGAATCTTTTTCTAAATATTATGAGTTATGTATTTTGAGACAGTTAAATATTTATTTATGAGTCCATATAATGTTGATTAAGGTCCAAAAGCTGTAAAAAACAGCTTGAACGATGTTTGGGCACCCACGAACCGTGGGTGGAACCATGCTTCGTGGTAAAGAGGCATGGTTCGAGACTTAGTCTCCCCCTTAGTCCTCTAGTTTACCCTCTCTGACCCAAACCACATCCAGACAGGACGGTACGTGGACCCATCCACGCTCCGTGGTTAGGGGTCCATGGATCAAGTCTTGTGTTGCTGCCTAGGTCCGGCCAGAGTGGGGGTAGTTCAGTAAATTACTAATTAAATTATTTATGGATGGGGATGGTTATTATTAGTTATTATTAGTTATTTTAAGTATATTAAAGTATTTTTAACTATTAAAAAACCCTTTTAACTCTCATAACTCACGAACTCAGACTCAACCAACTTTCCTCTCAAAAATATTCTCTCTCTAAACTCCATTGAAGAACAAAGAAGAAGATCAAGATTAGGGTTCAAGCTCCAAGATTTTCACTCCAATTTCGTGGGAAAACATCAATTAAGGTATGGGAGACTTGATTCATGGAATACTTTTTTCCATGAAGTCCTTCAACTCTTGATTTTGAAATTGGTAACTTGTTCAAAATTTAGGGTTTTCATTCTAGCCATGGGTTCTTCTTAAAAATAATTTCATTATATTATGGTCGATTTGATGTTTAATGATGATTTTAATTATAAAATTCCCCATGACCCCAATTTCATGAATTGTGATGGGTGTATTGATGCAAGATGATTACTATAAATTGTATATATGTTAATCTAGTTGTTGAATCTTGTTTTATTCATGCCTATTGTAGTATATTTAGGTTTAATTGTGAGAGATGATTCATGACCTTGAAAGGGGTAAATTGCTAGGGTTTGCACATATGGATGAAAGTTGTGTATAAACTATTGATTTACTTAGAAAGTAAATATCCTATGACAAATGTGTTAAGTATGCTATTGTTGAATTTTTTTTTCTTCACTTACCCTTACATTCGATGATGTATGAATAGTATAGGATGATGATGATGTTATTGTGTTGATTGAAAGTCGATTCTCAAGAAAACACTATGAATGTAATGTGAAAGTTCTACTCACTTACTAATGTTTATTCTAAGGTTGAAAGTACATTCTCACCTTTAATGAATCTATGAGCTATTTTGATGAATTATATTGAATGAAGGATAGAGCATTCCTTCACAAATGTAAATGCAATCCAAGATTAATTATTTAGAATTTGGGAATTAATGCTTAGCACCAAGTGGATATGAAAAATAAGGTAAAGGCCCTTCCGCCAATGCAAGAGGTCGGGTTTCTAGAAGCAATCTCCCTATCCCATAACTATGTGCCAACATAGGACTTTAGCTAGTGGATCCACCTTATATTTATACATTTAGTTCTACCTTAGGAAAGTAGGACACCTTCTTTTGGTGTGGGGTTATACGATATCGGATTCCATGTAGCTCACATGGTCTATGTCGGTTGTGGCTACTCTTCCCTATATGATAAGATAATAAATGAGACATGAACTAAACTATGACTTCTTGGTGAGTTTACTTAGTAGGAGTGGGGGTATGGGACTTCATTTATACATTATACAAGTACACTTAGTAGGATGGTATGGGATGGTTCCTTTATGTTATGATGAGATATGAATGTGTGCATGTATGTTGAATGGATAGTTGATATGAATGACTTTACTTATGTTCAAGTAATGTACATGACTAGTTCCTTATTTTTGACTATTGATGATGATGAGGTCTAAAGGTTGTATGTACAACTAAGGTAGCTTCAAAAGAGTACTTGGTAAGGTTGGTATTATGAGATGCCAATCATATATCGCATAAGTGTTCTCAAGGGGTTGCTAAGGTGATGACTTTACTATGTTATGGGTATAAATGTGATTATGGCTTGTGTTGTACGTTGAAATTTTATGCTGGTTTCAAAACTTGACCATCATATTTCAAGGACTTTATGCATTCTTCCATACTTAGTACCTTATGTGCTAACCCATTTCTTCTATATTTTTTGTAAGTGTAGGTTCCGGCTAGGTGATATACACTCTCCTTTATTTAAGAAGACTTGGATTGCTTATCTCCAAGTTGTGGCGAGTCCTCAAGTTCGAGGACGGATTATCTATTTCCTAGTATCTATTGTACTTCTTATATTGAGACTTTTATTGATGTAAAGGGCTAAGTCCCAAACTTTGTATTCCAATGTTTTAGATGGTAAATGAGACAAGGTCTAGACTCTTATGATTTTCTTTATGAAAAACAAGTTTGTCTTCAATTGTAAAAGTTTTTAATTTTTCCGCATTATTTCTATGTCTTATATTATGGTGATGCTAGAGGCTTGTATGAGATCCCTTCGAGGTCAAGTACGCCATGTTACGTCTCTAGTGTACTCCTGGGTCGTGACAAACTTGGTATCAGAGCATAAGGTTTTGGGAATGGTATTTAGGTTGATGTCTCATGAACCACGTCTAGTAGAGTCTTGTTCATGAGTGTGAAGCGCGCCACACTTATGAGTGAGAAGCTATAAGATATTTAGGAAATTTCACTGCTTTCATTACTCTTTAGTCGTGCTTTGGAGTCCTAATCTATGAAATCCTCTCTCCTAATCTATTTTTTTTTTTTTTAGGCAATGAATACAAGAAGGGCTAATGCAAGAAGGGCACAAAAGGAGAATGTGAATGAGGGAGTTCCTCCTCAAGATCCTCAAGACCCTCAAGTCCATAATGATTGTAACACCCCTCAAAATGAAGTAGGATAAAGTAGAGCCTCACATGGGTGTTATGCATAAATAACTTGTTAAAATAATGTGGAATATCCTTTTATGTCAGTTTTAAAGAGTTTGGAAGTCAAACATCAAGGGACGACCAAGACATTCGGAAACTAGTCTTTTACGTGTTGGTTTGTACTAGTATGTTGTTCATGTTTTTATGTGTTGTTTGGAGTCTAAAATCAGTGGAGGTGACCCTAGTGTCTTAATAAATATTTTTAGGATCAAAACGTTCAATTACGACTCCCCGGGACCACCCTAATGGTCCCCGGGAGGACCCCAACCCTTGGCCAAGGCAGCTTGCAGGTTATGCATAGAGGGAGTAGCTCCGCGTCGCGGACCTGCTCTACCTATGGCCAAAAAGTATCTCCGCGACGCAGAGACACAGCGGACTCTACTGTCTCGGAATTTAATTTCTAGGAACTTGCGGGAACACCTCCGCGTCGCAAACTTGTTTCCCGACGAAATCTGCGAAAATATAACTCAAGTTTGACTTGTTTAAAAGGTCCAAATAAGTTAGGGGTAGTTTGAGTGCTTTGGGGAATTATTATAAATAGTTATTATACCTATTTTAGGGTATTTTAGTTGGTTAAAACCCCATAAGCCTAGAATTAGACCCCATTCTTCAATTGACCCTTCCCTCTCAAAAATAGATTCTCTCAAAACTCCATTGAAGACCTTGATAAAGCTCAAGCTAGAAGATGGGTTTTAAACCGATTTCTTCTTCAATTTCGTAGGTCATCAATAATTAAGGTATGGTAACTCTTGATTTTTGAATAACATTTCATTCAAGGAGTTCTATCAAAGATTTTCAAGAGTGATTCAAACACCAAAATTCCCAAATTTCAATCTAACCATGGGTTCTTTTTCAAAAGATTTTCTAACTCATTATATTGATGAATTAATGAGTAATTAAGGTTTTTAATACAATTTTCAAAGTAATTCTTGAAGAACCCATGATCCCCTAATTCTCTAAAATTGGCCTAGGATGTGGGTCTTTGTGAATATGATTTATATTGGTGAAATTATGTTAGATTGGATTGATGTTTCCTATGCTTATCTATACTTATTCATGTTGAATTGTTGGTATATTGATGAGTTGAGAATTATGGCCTTATAAGCAAAGTTATGGGTTGATCCCTTTGTTTATAGAATTGTACTTAGATTATGTTTATGTTAGTGAATTACATTGTTGATTCATATTGCTATCTATGTCAATTGATTATGAATTGTGGAGGATTGATCCATGGTGATCATGGCTTGGAGAATTGGTAAGTTGACCTAACTTCTAGTCTATAGTATGAGAATTGATGTTGTACGATTTGATCCACTTATGGTGGAGGTGTTCACTTATTGTCTATCTATGCATGTTGAGATCATGGCCTTGAAGGCAATAGATGTGAAGTGAATTTATGATTATGATGCATATGTTTATGAAGTTATGCTATGAAGGTTATGTATGAAATCCTCAATGCTAGCATGATGTTTAAAGTATGTTGATGATGAGGA